>JAHPZR010033902.1:42500-47690 GCA_019787425.1 Platygyra sinensis | reverse complement strand
CGTCAAGTGGCACATTTGTAACCCCCCGGGGGGGGGGGGGGGTACTCCCTTATTTGGGCTATACGGGGACTGCTGGATAGGGTATGGTTTTTTGGCCTCGCTGTCCTAAACAGGGTATACAATTCGACTTGCAACTGTCCTAAACAGGGTATGGTATTAGAAGCCGAGAGACTTTAGCCCAGACTGCGAGCAGTCTCTTTCTTTTCTTAACCTGCGACCCGGAGCCTGCGAGAATTTGAAAGAGCATGTGATCGAGCGGCAGAAAAACGACGCATTTTTTTCCTGATTTGCGCAATATCAACTGAGTAAACCGACATATGGTAGGTCCAGGGGGGTCTAGTTTCTTTGTCTTGGATAACGCGATGAAAGAAAGATGTCACTGTGTCGCGCAGACGTGAGGGATCCCGCTGGTATATATATTGTTTAGGGATATTTTTCTCTGTAACGGTTCTATTAATGCTTTAATCAAAATAAAATTAACCTTAAAAAATAAGTGGAATATTCATTATACATTGAAGAATTTGAAATCATTCCTCTTTGATTTGCTATTAGAAAAATCACCGTTCTATACAAGTAGTTGTAATGACGACATTTTTTTACGCTAACTAATTTAGAGCTTAATGCTTGACGGCTTTTTGTTT
Source organism: Platygyra sinensis (assembly GCA_019787425.1). Classification (NCBI taxonomy): domain Eukaryota; kingdom Metazoa; phylum Cnidaria; class Anthozoa; order Scleractinia; family Merulinidae; genus Platygyra; species Platygyra sinensis. The sequence goes on along the minus strand of JAHPZR010033902.1, from coordinate 47,049 downwards.
AGTTTAAGTGTAGAGACGCAACAACCTGGTTTTAGACGCATCGAGCATGATTTCCCCGTTTTGAATGACTTATTAAACAGTGTAAATTCCTGTAAAACCAGAGAGTGTACATTTTGTCGCTTGTCCTAAACAGGGTCTTAAAATGGAGGTTGTTGTCCTACACAGGGTAGGGTTTTTAGCGTATTTTTGTCCTGAACAGGGTCAGGATTTCAAACCCTCGGCGGCACCCCTATACCCAAACATGGGTTCACATTTTAACAAAATATACATGAGTCCAGTTTACTGCATTGTGTCATTATTGATTCCTAGTTACCTGATGCAGGACCTACTGAAGACTCCAAGCCCCCCCTCCAAAACCCTCTAGACCTAAAGTCATGGCAATCAATCACATCAATCAATGAAATGACTACATGCCCCATACTGGAAACTCCATCTGGCTCAAAACAGTTTAACATAATTATGTTTGTCTCTATGAAATTTACGCGCACTTGAATCCCTTTCAAGGATAGAGAATGATTCCTGGAAGCAAGTAACACACAAATAACAACTCACAAAGGATAGCTACATGTACGACGTTTAATTGCCTAACATAACTAGGAAATTGCTTATAAGCTAATAGCAAGCCAATGCAAACTTCCTTGTGCCTTCTAGTCAATATAGCCCTTAAAATTACCCATTGATTTCCTTTAGGCAAATAGGATTGTTAAAATAATTTGGTTTAAAAAATTACCCATCTGTGCATCAATTTGCTTTACCCATACAAAAGTCCTGACTGCTGAATCCTCGTGAGTGCTGCTGTCTTGTCTGTGAGATCTTACAGTGGTCCCTTAACGCCAAGGTCAATCAATTTCTTGTCACCCTGGCCGTACTAATCTCCTGATCACCAAATCTCAATTTGGCACTGATATCACAAATGTCTCTTTCTGCCAGCTTCTCTTTGAGGTCATCAACTGTTGCAGACCAATTAATTTCAACTTTGTTCTCTTTGCCTTCTCTGTCCGGGCACCATGATATTGATGATTCTGTCATTGTCAACCTTTAACACAGGTGACTGCTTTGATTTTAGAAGCATCTGAGCAAGGATTCGGAGTCCACTTCTGTACATGCATCTTTTCCCTTAAACCTGAGAAATCTGCTTATCCACTGTAATTCTGAACTTCTTTTCAATGAAATGGTTTACAGCTTTCCACAGAAACATTGTGAGGATCCACCATCATGGTAATTGGGTCCTTTCCTGGTGTTTCAATTATCAGCTCCTCCTCAACATTAAGTACCCCAATGACCTCATTTTCATTCAAGGCATAAGAGCTTAGGAAACACAACAAATGTTATGCTTGTTTAAAATGATTAACCAAACAATGCAAATAAAGTTCATAGACCTTAAGATCAATTCTCACTAAAATACCTTAGTTTCTGCATTATTCAATACCTGTGTATGTTTTGATCTCTGTGATGACATCGGTGAGGCAGCCAAAATGGCGACTTTCAGGCAGACTTGGCTACTTATATGAAATACAATTTATAAAAACTTAAAATTAATGCCCCTTTTGATGTGCCTGCTGGGCACTAGAAAAAATTTATTGCCCCCTTCAGGGTTTTTGGCCCAGAGGCCAAAACCTGAGGAGGCATTATAGTCTCCCCCGCGTATACGTATAAAGAATGTGTGAAATATTGGTGTAGTATGCGAATCAATCCCGATTTGATGAAACTAGGCGCGCACGGTGGTCCCGGTTAATTTTTCAGTCAGTTCGCAAGGTAATGCCACATGGGTAATTCTTGCAACCACGAACACGAGGAGGAGATCGAGGAAGATATTATTTGCTGCAAGAGGAGGAGAGGATCTTGCCAAAATATATTTTAGGGCTGGTATCTGTCATCACAGTGATTTCTTTATATCTTGATTTCAAAGGTTATTCAGCAGTACCAGATTGAACTGTTTGGTACACAAGTTGATTTGCCGGACATAAATCAGCAACGGGGTCGACAGACTCGACCCAAACACCACACGTATAAAGATCACGTTTATTTGGATCGCTTATTTTTACTGAGTAATCTCACGTGGCGTAGAGCCCATGTGACGGCTGGGTTGACTGGCAGGGATCCAAATGTAAAAGTAAATGTTTTGCGGCGTTTTCATTGAGGACAAAAAGCTTGACTCTAATTTGCATATATAGCGACTGTAACGCGATACTGTACTTGGTTTTAGAACACTTGGAGTGACGTCTGGTACGAGCATTTCTTGATCAAGAGATCCGGCAGTAAGAAGCCAAGCAGTTTAATTATTTGTTGCGTGGTCTCCTGCATCCAAAAGTTGTATATTTGCGATACTTCTGTTTACATCTCGGAAAATAAATCTCGACTTCTGTTCTGCTTTCGAGATATGTTTGCTCGTAGAGTCCTCGTATATCAAGACCGCAAATGATTTGTTTCAGTATCAAACTAGAACAACAGAGTGGTTTGATATTTTTTTTTCCAGAATCCACTTCGTGAGAGTATTATGGAAAGAGTATCAATGATGTGATAGAATGACTTACTGAGATCACACAGAATGTGTCGGTTTAGTTAAGTTGATTCTTTGGATCATATTTATGATAAGATGCCTAAGTTACTAGTTACTTGAACAGCATGAGTGATGTAGTTTACAAAAAAATATAAAATTTCAGTTCATACGTTAAATAATAGTTTCCTTCAACGCAGTGGAATTTTTCTAAGAATTTTATACCCTTGACGTATAAAATAGAAGCGGGGGCAGATTTAGTGTGAACTATTACTAGTCTTTACATGTAAAAGCAAACCACACAAAAAATGATGTACCCCAATTGTTAAAATAACCCCAACCAGAGGGTGTTCCTACAGCTAAACATGCTTCTTTTAGCAGAAACTGGAATTGGCTGCAAAATGTGAAGGTTATACATGTAGCTCATGAATGCTTTTAAATATTGTTTGCACGTACATGTATACCTTTACATACATATATACATATTTCGTAGAGCACTCAACTGAATCGATTCAGGAGCATCAACTATAACTTCAGGTTTCACGAGTAATCATCATTTTATTGCTACAGAACTGTTTTTGTATGGTACAAAGACCACACTCATCAGGCAACTTTAACAACTGAATTTTAAAATTGCCCGATGAGTGTGGTCCTTGAACCATACAAAACAGTTCTGTAGCAATAAAACAACGATTACTCATGAAACCTGAACTTCTGTGAAGTTACATTCAAGTACATGTATACATGTAAATACATAAACGTTATTAAAGTGTCAATATGTATCTAGCTCCAAGCTATGAGCTAACTGGGGACACTTCATTATAGACTACAGTAGTCCCTCTTTCGCTTAGAAGAAGCATGCATGCTTTTCTTGCCCCCAGGATCTCGTGCGGCATTTTTTTATCGCGGGTTTTCTTTTGCATCTCGCTCAATGGACTAAGCAAAAGAGGAACTACTCGCAGTGTAACTTAATTAAGGTGTCTCAAAATAGTTTCATGGCATAGGCAGCCTGGTTTCTAATAGGGTGAGTTTATAAAACCCATGACAGCCCACAAAGCAAGGTAAAAATATGACATCTCTGGTGTTTTTGAGTGCCACTTTAAAGCAGAAGGGCAGTTTCCTGCCCTCCCTGAAGACTCCTTGGTTCTCTTGTTGTTCTATTGTTTGTTTGTTCTTGAGGACAAATTAACCAATCAGAATGGACTTTCTGAGCATATTTTTAGAGGACTTTAGGGGTCCTAAAAAGATTGTTTTTTTCTTAAGATCGTGTGCTCGAAAAGTGCAGGTAATCATGACAAGTTGCAGGCAAATCTAAAAACTTCCAAGGTCTTGTTTTCATTTGTAACATGGAGAAATTACTGCTTGGGGTTTTGAAAAAGAAAGGAAAAAAACAAATCAATGTTTGCATGGCCTCACAATGGAGGATCAAGAAGTACAAAGTCCTCAAACCTTTCTGGTGAAAAAGTTCTGCTTCCTACAAACGCTGTGAAAAAGTGATGAACAGAATGCTTTCAAGTACATTTGATGACAGATCACAGATTTAAAGAAGCTTTTTGGACTTGAGAAACAAACTTGTTAATGTACATTATTCCTTGACTGCAAAAAGAAAATGACTGCAAAAGCGGTCAGCAAAAACACAAGCTTTTGCTTTAGTGAGAAGAATTAAAGTGCACCTGACCCCCAAATTTTCTTCACTAAAACAAATTTACTTGTTATTTTGAAACACTTCGGCAAAAATATTTTTGAATTCAGTTAAATCCTCAAGTTTCTATGCCCCGGCGAAATCTCAAAAATAGCAGCAAAATGCTGCCATTTTCTTTTGTAACTGAGTTTGAGGAGAATGGGTCCAGCAGCTAGCACAACGGCTAGCCAGGAAGGCTGAACATCCCACTTCCTCTCATTTCCTTCAAGATGGTGCAACACCCATTCCAAAAGTGTTGGAAAACACCTTCCAGAAGTGCTACCAGATATTGCAGCAATATCCCAGAGTTAAAGAAAGATATACTGCTCGGTACAGTTTACTGGCGATGATCGGTCAATTGTACAATAAAG
>JAHPZR010033902.1:12500-37500 GCA_019787425.1 Platygyra sinensis | reverse complement strand
GTCGATAATTAACTCATTTTCGCATATTCAATTTCTCGGCTCTCGTGGGAGTCATTTTGTCGCGCGGAAAAGCATAAATAAAATTTCTTGTTTTCTGAGCAGTTTTACACATCCAATTGAGTTCTTTTTGTTGAAATATTTTTTTAATATTTTGGCCCTCCATGTATTTAACTTTGAAGAAACGATGTCGTGAAATCTGATCTTGTGTCTGTGGTTACTGCGCATATGGTTTATTTTTTGTGCTTTCGCTCGCTCCTTTCAGAAATCTTGTCTTCAGGGAAGAACTAACGAGAACGCATTCTACTGACGATTCTAAAGAAAATTCAGAACGCGCTCCTGCGTTCCTTCCGTTCTGAAATTTTCTTTAGAACGCGTTCTGTTTTGCGTTCCAGAATGTTAGGGGAACGCCAAGGGAACGCTAATTGGAACACTCCAAGAACGCGTTCCGTGTTGATTTTTCTGTTAGGTTACTTCTGTCCGGTACTGTATATTTGTTTGAAAGGTCAATTGTGAGACCTTTTCTCCTTCGAGCTAGGAAACAAAGTCTCCCATTACAAATCATGCAACCACACTATGCAAAGAATGTGAAAATCTCTTACAACCCAGGCACTGAGCCAACTTTGAATCATGCAATCTCTATTGTTTCCAATCTTTTAAATTGTTTCCGGGTAAGTTTTCTCGCAAAACGTTGTTGCTAAATATTACATAATGTTTTTGTGAGCTCAAAAGAGTTAAAAGAGCGCTTTTTTTTTAAAACTTCTCGTTTTTTTTAGTTTTGTCGGTTACTAATCCCATACCTCCGGGGATGATGTCATTATCAGCCAATTACAGGCCATTTCTCAGTTCTTTTCGTCATATCCCCCCTCACGACGGTTTTGTCAAGTTAGCAAATTAACTGTTTAGACAAAAAATGGCCGCCTACTGGAAAAATGTTTATTTGGTCAAACTTGGGCCAAAATCCTTCGGCGAGGGGCACCAGGACATTTGCAAGGATAAAGCATCTATTTGGCTACTAAGGCTGAAATTATCCAGAGTCAAGCTGTATCTTCATTTTGTGTGCGAAACAAAAGATTTTGTAATCTGGAATTTTTGTTTCTGTTCTCTTTCGAAGGGAATATTCAATGCGCTAAAAAGCTATTACGTCTGGCCATGGAATACGCTGACGGTGATAAATGTAAGATCGTGTTTACTTCACCAGAAGCAATGGTGGAATTTTCTGGGGAAAGAAAGTTAAAACTTAGCCTTAGCACTCGTCAAAACCCTTTTAACATATGTAAATTTATATTCGTTTGAAAGGTCAAGGTATTTTTTCCTTAGACATAAACAAAATTCTCTGATTACAAGTCACGTTTTTGCGCAATGAAATTCGGTTGTGATGTAACAGTAGATGACGGCGGTAACTATGTCACGTTTCATGAGCTGAACGATTGCATAAAGATTAAAAATAAATAAAATCTCTCACAACTCAGGCACTGAGCCAACTTTGAATCACGCAATCTCTGTTGTTTCCAATCTTTTAAATTGTGTCCGGGTAATGTTTTCTCGCAAAACGTTGTTGCTAAATATTACGTAATGTTTTTGTGAGCGCAAAAGAGTTAAAAAAGCGCGGTTTTAATTTTTTTTAAAATTCTTGTTATTTAACAATTACACTACGAGCCCGAGTTTTCTACGAGCAGATAGCCAACGAGGCGCACCCGAGTTGACTATCGCTCGTAGAAAACGAGGGCTAGTAGTCTAATTGTTTTAGTATAAATTTACGTAGTCTCATTGCGTAAAAAGCAAAAAAGTCGAGCGCCTGTCACGTGGTCTAGTATCTAGGGCGAACTAGTAGTCTTGTTGTAAGCTTGAGTTGGAGTAATTTTTTTCAGGTGATCGTATCACGAGTTAGTTATCCTCGTACAAGCCAACAGATAGCCTGCGAAAACAGCCGTCTTGCTCAGTTTGCTCCCGGCCGAGTGGCCACTCGGGCCAGGAGCGAAGAAGGACGGCTGTGTTCGCCGGCTAGCCAACAGACACAGACCCGGCTTGTGTTATAAATGCAGATTGTGCGAGAGCTTTTACGCTCTTACACTGGTTGAATCTTTGGTACGGGTTGTACTGTTTTGGTTTTCACGGTTGCAATGTGGTTTATCCAGTACCGCATAAATTTGGGCTGACGAGGAAACTCATAATAAGTGAATAAGAACATATGGCCTGAACATACAAGTTTAGGTCGACAGGCATGTCCCACACGCGATAGGTCAAGGGTTTGGTATCGGATAAACTTGCGCAAACAGATAACTCAAAGGAACTGCTCCAAAAAAGAATTGATGACAGCTTTACGTTTAAAGCAACAATTAATTTCCGGTGAAGTCAGAATTAGCGTTCCGAAATGTCCTTAAAGTGCACCTTACCCCAAAAACTTTTTTTCGCTAAAACAATAAAACTTATTTTGTGGAGTAATTCGCCGCAAAAATTTTTCGATTTGGTTAAATCTTTGATTTTCTATGGCTCGTCAAAGTACGTGAAATTGCCGCCATTTTGGTCCACGACCGAGTTTAACGGAGAATGGATCGAGGGCCGGATGTGACGTCAGATCGAGAACACGATGATTCTGAGATTTGCATATTTACTTGTTTCTATGGGAAAGGCTGGAAAAGTTGTTCGAAAAAAATGCTAGCCAGGTGCGCTGTAGTGTGATGTAGCAACACAACAAACTTACAGGAGGTACTCCGCTTTATGCCATACCGTTTTATGAAGAGATGTCCTGAAGAGAAGAAACGTACAAAGTGATGGCTCGATTCGTGCAAAGTGATAGCCGTCTAAGAGTTCGTGATCTGTTCCATGAAGTATTTCAAACCAGATGATCTCGCTCGATGCGTGGATTTTCAGAGAGAGGAAGGGATTTTGCTGACTCAGTGACTTAAGCGAGACGAATTTGGAATAACCGTCCATGCAGCCGTTGTTGCATCTGATCCGAGAAACAACAGCAGTCAGTCGGCACAGCCGACAGATAGTTTTGTATTTCTGAAGCCATACAGGTTTAATTCCTGGATATTCAGTAACACACTTTAAGGTAACATCAGCACCAATATCTTCAAGAACAAGATCACTCTTCTTTGAGTCTTGACAAGCTTCTAACTCACTTTAATATAATAATAACAACAATAACATTCGCTGATGTTTTGAAGGGAAGCGACGCTACAATTTCCACACTCGCAGGAAAAGAACACAAACATTGTGTCATGGGATAATCATTTTGGTCTACGTTGAACGAGTGAAGTTAAAATAATTTGAGAAAGTTAACGCACTTGACTTTTATTTCAGTATACGAAAGTATGTTAATGCGAGATCGAAGAATGCGCGAATTTAGTAAATATACGCACCACACGCTACAGTCTCTTTGACTTCTGCATATCATTGCCTTCGGGTCTGTCCATCAGAGCTCGTTCGAGTCTTTGTCAGCATCCACCTCATTTGTCTATCCATTCTTCGTTGGCCAGAGAGTTGTCAGCATATAATTCAGCTCGGCCGTCATCATTTAACTACAGTCAACTCTCCGCTAACGGACACTCTCGTAAGCGGACAGCTCTACTTACGGACGGCTTTTTAAATCCCCGTTTTTACCTCTCAGTCAAACTTTCTATTTACACATTCCCGTAAACGGACACTCTCTCGTATGCGGACGCGGACACTTTTGAAAATGAAAATTGGATTTTTCTTTTGTTTACGCTCTCTCGTAAGCTGACACACCATGTACGTAATTGACTCTTGGCAATGAAATTTGTCTTTAATTTGCAATAAATCAACAAAAATATGACCTTTAACAGAGCAACAGAACAGCGGGGATCGCTTTTTACAAATTTCAATTTGTCCGAGGCAAAGCAAGCTGTCCGTTCGTTGCTATTTTTGTCTACGCAATAAAACACAATTAACACCCGCTAATTAACTCTCCCGTAAGCGGACATCCACCCTATTTTTCTTTGGTGTCCGCTTACGGGAATAATTCTCGTAAGCGGACAGCTCTACTAACGGACACGTTTTTCAATTCCCGAGGGTGTCCGCTTACGAGAGAGTTGACTGTATTCACTTTGCTTTGTTTACAAGTGCGAGTCGTCATTCTCTTTAGCGATATAATAAATTTCGGAGTCTTCTGAGTCAAAGCTCATTTCAGAATCCGACGAAGTAGAAGATATTGTTGATAAAAACAGAAATCTGTCGACTGTGGAGCCCCCAGCGAAAAACTTGTGCGGCAAAAAGGCTTCCACGCTCACACAGAGTAAAAGGCCCGACTGGGACAGCCGAAGCTTTCGTTCTCGAAGTGACGTCACGGTTTTAGTCTCCCCAGACTCCTTATGCTCGGTCGTGAACCATACGAAACTCGGTTTCAAGGGGGCACAGAAATTCGAGGATTTAACCAAATCGAAAAATTGTTGCGGCTAATTACTCCACAAAATAAGCTTTATTGTTTTAGCGAAAAAAAATTTTGGGGGTTAGGTGCACTTTAAAGATAACAAGGTGTTTATTTCAAAGCGAAACAATGACAATACTAAACGATGAGAAGTCGAAGACGACTGCAAGGCTGCCCGGGGGGGGGGGGGGGGGGGTACTCCCTTATTTGGGCTATACGGGGACGTGCCGCTGGACAGGGTATGGTTTTTTGGCCTCGCTGTCCTAAAAAGGGTATACAATTTGACTCGCCTCTGTCCTAAAAAGGTTAAAAACCAGTCCTAAACAGGGTATGGTATTACGAGCCGAGAGACTCTAACCCAGACTGCTAGCAGTTGCATTCTTTTCTTAGCCTGCTACCCGAGGCCTGCGAGAAGTTGAAAAAGCATGCGATCGATCGGTGGACAAGCGACGCGTTTTTTTTTTTCGGATTTGCATAATATTAACTGAGAAACCGACTGTAATTAACCGAACGTTACAATGTCATCAATCAACCGTCATCAGATAATTTTCTGGACAAAAATGCTATTGTTGTCGGTATCTTATTTTAGAGTTTGGGTTTTGGTCGAGGGTCGAGGGTCGAAGGTAAAATGTCGAGGGTCGAGGGTGAATTGTCGAGGGTCCGAGAAAAATGTCGAGGGTCCATAAAAAACTAAAAATTGTACATTGTAAAAAAATAAAATGTCGAGGGTCCACAGAGGAAACTCAGGAATTCCAGAAATTCCAGAAATTCCAGACATGTTGTGACTTATTGTTTTTGTATCATACTTTCACGCTTCATTTACACAGCTTCCACAAATGCACCCACAACCGCAAACGATAAACAGATGCCGGCTGACAGAGGACAAGGTTAACTTTGTGGAAAGCGTGACTAAGCAATTCGTCCATCGAAATATGGTTTTCTCTTAAGCGCCTAAATCTCGCAGTTCCTGGGTTTCCATCCACTGTGAAGTCATAAGCTGGACTATACATCGACCAGAACTCGTCACACACTGCAAAACTCGAACTGAGGAACACCAAAAAAAAAATGATTTCGCAACCAGAGATGCGCTAATGTAGGGGCTTTTAGCAACGTCTGACAAAAGATTGACAAGAAGAAAAACAAATTTTTGTTATTTCAGTCTTTTTTTTATTTTTATCGATGGTATGTTTCAAGATTTGTTGTCCTCCGAATGCGACAAAATCAAAATTTCCTGAAATAAACAGTTCTCGTGAGTTTACAATACTAAGTGTATGAGCCGGAATAAAAGTTTCCCAAACATGAAAAGAAAATATTGAAAAGATATTGAAAAGATATGTTCCTGTCGTGTGCTAATGGAGGAGCTTTTAGCAACGTCTGACAAAAGATTGACAAGAAAAACGTACAAATTTTTGTTGTTTCAGTCCGCTTTTTTGTGATTTTTATCGATGGTGTGTTTTAACATTTGTTCTCTCTGATCCTGTAAAACGTATTGCACATGGCCGAAACTGAAGTTTTCTTAATGAAACATACCATCGATAAAAAAAAAAAAAAAACTGAAATAACAAAAATTTGTTTTTCTTGTCAATCTTTAGTCAGACGTTGCTAAAAGCCTCTACATTAGCGCATCTCTGGTTGCGAAATCATTTTTTTTTTTGGTGTTCCTCAGTTCGAGTTTTGCAGTGTGTGACGAGTTGTGGTCGATGTATAGTCCAGCTTATGACTTCACAGTGGATGGAAACCCAGGAACTGCGAGATTTAGGCGCTTAAGAGAAAACCATATTTCGATGGACGAATTGCTTAGTCACGCTTTCCACAAAGTTAACCTTGTCCTCTGTCAGCCGGCATCTGTTTATTTGCGATTGTGGGTGCATTTGTGGAAGCTGTGTAAATGAAGCGTAAAAGTATGATACAAAAATTAAACAATAGGCCCGTTTCAAACGCCGGGCTGAAGTCGTGCCGAACTAAATTCAATTTGGCTCGACTGTAGCACGACATTGGCACGACTTGGTTTCAAACGTCGAGCCATGGTCAAGCTTAATTCACTCACTGGGAATTCACTGGGCGTTTAGAAAAGAGACGATATTACGAACCAGCGGTCCAACGGATAAATCCAAAATGATAATTTTAGTTATTTACTCATTTAGTTCGGCACGGCAATAGCACGCCGTTTGAAACCATGCCGTGCCAAAGTCGGGTAGCACGACAGAGCTTGCCGTGCTACACGGCAGAGTCGAACCTAATTCTTAAATGGTTTCAAACGCCGTGCTACAGCCGCGCCAAAGTCGAACTTAAATAATGAATTGAGTTCGGCACGACTTAAGCACGGCGTTTGAAACGGGCCTAAGTCACAACATCTCTGGAATTTCTGGAATTTCTGAGTTTCCTCTGTGGACCCTCGACATTTTATTTTTTTACAATTTACAATTTTTAGTTTTTTATGGACCCTCGACATTTTTCTCGGACCCTCGACAATTCACCCTCGACCCTCGACATTTTACCCTCGACCCTCGACCCTCGACCAAAACCCAAACTCTTTATTTTAAAATATTTTTCCACTTATCAGTATTATAAAGAGCGCGCATTGACAGAACAGATCGTACCGACCGTACCGGTAGGTCTAGTTTCTTTGTCTTGGATAACGTGATGAAAAATAGATGTCACTGTGTCGCACAAGCATGAGGGATCCCGTTGGTATATATATTGCTTAGAGATATTTTTCTCTGTAAAAGTTCTGTTAGTGCTTTAATCAAAATAAAATTAATCTCAAACATAAGTTCCACTTATTCATTATACAGTAATTGAAAAAATCATTCCTCTTTGATTTGCTGTCAAAAAAACATCTTTCTATAGATGTAATAACGACACTTTGCTACGCTAACTAATTTAGAGCTTAATACTTGATGGCTTTTTGCTTAGTTCAAGTGTAGAGACGCAGCAACTGGGTTTAGACGCACCGCCGACTTTAGTCATCACGTTTCACTTTATCCGCACTGCAAATGGTTTCTTGACAGAAAAAGAAGCAAAGAAAACATGAAAAGTATACACCAATGGGATTTGAACTCTTAACCTCTCGCGTGACGATTCAGCATGTATCACACCCGGGGTATCTCACTGAGGTAATTGTGCTTTACTTTCAAGAGCTTGAAAGTTTATCTTTTGTTTACGTACTGCAGGCCCAAGTTTATCGCTCACCCTATACCTCAGTTCTGACAAAACAAAAATTATCTTGCCGTTTTTGACTGCAGCACAGAGAAAACATATACAAATACATGTAACTAAAACGTGCAGGCAGGCCTCAGTAACAAACAGTTTGGTAACCTTCAACTTTTTTTTAATTTTACAAGTATCCCAAAAAAGATTTTATGCGCTTGTTCGAAACCTAGACTGCACTTAGATCACAAGTACTTCGTTAACGAGCGATGCATCATAACACCCTTTCATAATTTATTTCCCAAGCTCAGTGGCTAACAGCCACTTTGATCCAAGTTTAGAATGATTGCACTCCATCACCCCTTCACTTCGTATTAGACATTTAGTAATGCGGCAGAGGTGGGGACGCAGTTGTCCCCTTCGTAAACAGTCGATACAATTTTCGCGACACTTGGAAAATTTTTCAACTATCAACAAATTTTTCTCTACTAAATTAAAGAAAAAGGAAATTATGTAACTAACCAACCCGGAATCTCTGTTTCCTACCATCCCTCTTATACCACTAAACTACCAGGTTCATCCGCCAAATTTCCGCAAAATTTAATTATAAAACGTGACTTTCCTAAATATTAATGATAGAACTGACCCAACCAACAAATGAAAGCTAACCGCAAGCAAACCAGTTTGAATATGAACAATTAAGCATTTAGTGACTGCGTTTAAGTCCATCAGCAAATTATGACCAGTCTCTACCATGTGCAGGCCTAAACTAAAGAAGATGTGACATCGTCTATTCTGAAAGGCTTGGTTACCAATTATGGCATCGACTGTTAAAAATGACATCCACTCGTTTACGAAACGGAAACTAGCGGCGAGGACACCCATATGAAAAGGCAAGCAATACTCGTCCGAAGATGTGAATTAAACTCCTATGGGAGACTAATATTGAAGTTGCTTGAGCTTCATAAGAACCTATCCACGTATCTGATTTATCAGTCAGATAGCGTTCTTTCCATTTTTTGACCATTTTGGTCCTGTTCTGATTTGGAGTATTGTAAATCGTGAAATTTGCTCCAACGAAGATATAGGTTTTGCAATAGAGATCTGTCCCGACCTCTTACTATCTAAAAAGAGAAGCCTTGGAACCGACTGACTCATAGCTGCCCGAGCTTATCCCCGTTCCTGTAGCATGAAGCGGATAGAAGTATTTCTACTCCCCCTGGACAGGATGCCAGTCAGGTCACTCCCCAGCAATTTGTCAGGCTTCCCCAACAATATATCGGTACCCATTTTAACATTTTCTTTAGAATTCAACGTTAGCGAAACATCTACTAATCTTGTACGTAAATCAATTTTATTGTAACCGAATCTATATACAGGAAAAACTACAGGATTCCAATTATATGTTAGAAATCGACTCGTAAGCCACACATGTACGCATTGCGGACCTATTTTTGAGATTTGGAGGGGGTCTTAGGTCTTAGTTTTTGAAATTCGGTGGGGGGAGGGGGCCTTAAGTCTTAGTTTTTGAGATTGGGAGGGGGTCTTAGGTCTTAGTTTTTGAGATTCAGAGAGGGTCTTAGGTCTTAGTTTTTGAGATTCGGAGGGGGTCTTAGGCCTTAGTTTTTGAGTTTCGGAGGGGGTCTTAGGTCTTAGTTTTTGAGATTCAGAGGGAGTCTTAGGTCTTAGTTTTTGAGATTGGGAGGGGGTCTTAGGTCTTGGTTTTTGAGATTGGGAGGGGGTCTTAGGTCTTAGTTTTTGAGATTCAGAGGGGGTCTGAGGTCTAAGGTCTTACATCTTAGGTCTTAGGTCTTTGTTTTTGAGACACCCGTTTTCTGATATCTTAAACAAAACTTTGCCAATAAGTGGTCAAGGACAGCAGCCGGTAAGTCCAAAACTTTTACTATGCTTTCTTTGTTTATTGACGACAAATATCGCTGAAATGTTTTAATTTCACTGACAGTTTTCCTTTCCTTTCGTGGTTTTGCCCTTTACTGTATGAACATTTCAATTTCTTCCTGACCAATTAACTCATTCGTAATTTGCCGATGTAACTTCATTTTTTCCTTAAAATAGTAATATAATTAACTCTCTGAATGTTAATCGTCACTTATCGTCTTGTATCACAACGATTTTCAATGTAAATAAAGCAAATGTGGTCTAGCTTTGAATAACCTTTCGTGTTTTTTCCTTTCCTAATTTGCATAATCCGTAATCGGCCAGTGGGCTTGCGTTTACATGTACAGCAAGAGAATTTGTTGATGTTGACTGCTGTACTGCTCTGGTGCCACCAATTGTCTTTTGAATGGTGAAAGAACAGTGGAAGGTCGGGAGACCTGCCTTCGGAAAGGAACCTCTCATGTATACTTCGCTGCGAACCCACTGAAACCCGACAGGGTGTCAGGTTCATAATCGTCGCCATCCGATTTCCGATATCTTAAAAAAACTTTGCAAATAAGTGGTCGAGGACAGTAGCCGGTAAGTCCAAAAATTCTACTATGCTTCCTTTGTTTATTGACGACAAATATCGCTGAAATGTTTTAATTTCACTGGCAGTTTTCCTTTCCTTTCGTGGTTTTGCTCTTTGCACATTTCAATTTCTTCCTGACCAATTAGCTCGTTCGTAATTTACCGAAGTAACTTCATTTTTTCTTTAAAAAGTAATATAATTAACTCTCTGAATGTTAATCGTCACTCATCGTCCTGTATCGCAACAATTTTCAATGTAAATAAAGCAAATGTGTTCTAGCTTTGGATAACCTTTCGTGTTTTTTCCTTTCCTAATTTGCATAATCCGTAATCGGCCCGTGGGCATTACGGGAGAATAATGCCCTAGCGTGAAGCTGCACTTAGACAATCAGAGCGCGCGTTATATCGGCTACAAACACTAGCCATATAATAAAATTCGATAATAAAAAATGAGGGTCACCGAGCTCGTTTTTGAGTTATAGGCGCTTAAAGCTAAAGTTAAGGGTGTTTTCAGCAGGTCATAGTGTTGCTATGGTAACCTATTGTGACACAAAATTAACAGCAACTTGTTCACCAATGATTGGGCAGTTTGTTGATACTACGATTGAGGCATTAACCGATAAAGAGTGGTTATAATGACCCATCAAACTTTAAGTCTTGGAAAGTACTGGAAACTGTTTCCACTCACCTTAAATTGTACTTAAATTTGTTGGTGTATCATCGAAACATCTTCGGGTCTTCCTCGAAAGTCTTCGGAAATCTTCGGACATCTTCGGAAATTTTCAGAAATCCCGGAAAATGTTCGGGAACGTTCGCTTGGCCTTCGGAAGTATTTTGGAAAATCTTCGGAAATCTTCGGAAGGTGGTCGGAAATCTTCGGAAAATCATCAAAAACGCCGTCATCAGCATGCCTATATAATAAAAAGAACATTACACGTTAGCTCGAAGATATGAATTTTATGTTCTCGTGGCAAGAACAATATTTCACTCGTTCGCTGCGCTCACTCGTGAGATATTGTTCTCGCCACTGGAACATAAAATTCATATCTTCTCGCCACCGTGTAATATCCTCTATATAATAACTCTGTGGTAAAATATTATTATAAATCAGGACGATCCTAAAATAATTATTTACATATCAACGGACAAGTTCTTTTGTCTCATTTATAAATAAATTTCTGGCATTTCCAATTATTTATAAATAAGGGGAAACTGGCATAAATTCGGTCTAAATAATAAATTTACAAACGGCGCCCCATACAGGTTAGCCTTCTGAACACATCATAAGTCAGGTTAGCTTTCTGAAGTTTTTTTGACCGCGCGCGAGCTATTTCGAAAATCTTGCGATCGCGCGAGCTTTCAAACTCTACGCAAAAGTCGCGCGCGGAATCACCCAGTAAAATACCAACAAATATGGCGTGCAAACTTTTAAAATTTGTTTAATGAAAATCTTGCGTGGATCGTCTCCGGTTTCAAAACATTTATCGACTGAATAAGAGACCCTACCTTTCCTTGCTTGATTTAAAAGAAAAATGTACGAGGTATGCGGGAGTCCCAACAAATGAAGCTGATTTGTTCGATCGCCACGATCGTCAAGCGGGGCAGAGCAAGGTAGTATATTACTACACATATTTGCAGTCCTTGGTACTGTTTGTGAAGCAGATACAAAAGCCAAGATATGAGTCAGGATGTGACTCCTCTACAAGTTTCGTCATCTGACGAGCTCGCGGAGCATGAAACTGAAGCTTCGAAAATAGAACAAAACAAAACACAACAAACAACAATCGAAATTTAGCAGCCGTCATTGCTCATTTACAAAGCTTGATGCTACATCCGATGCATAGGAAAAGAAATCCTTATTCTAAATTTCCATCTCCAAAAATGTATCGCAATATTGACAAAAGAAGCTTTAAGATGGGACATATGAGATTAACACGATTCTTCTCCCCCTCAAACGCGCCAATGATGCCAGAGGGTCACTGATAATTAAAGATCTGTTTGTTAAATTACTATTAAAATAGCGCTAACTTGTGAGTATCGTTAAAAGCCTGTTTCATGCAAATTATAAAGAAAATCTACTGACTAGATTTTCTGCAGATGAACAAAACCGATTTTAAACACCTGTTTATATTTAATAATGTTGCCATGGAAACGACATATACGTCAGCTTAATAATCAAAAAGTTGAAGTTTGTGTTGTTAACTTGCTTGTTGCCATTTTTGGCAACCAAAGGATCGAGGGTTTTAGAGAAAAAGGTAAATGAAACAGAGGTACGAAAAAACTGTGTTCATTCCTTAATCAGAGGGTAACAGATAGTCACAGATACATATCCTATCTCAGTCTTTGATCTTATCAGCCAACTACAATTTCTAATTGTCTCTTTTCTCGTGTTTTCTAGGTGTACTTCGAAGAAGGAAAGCACATTGACCAGGTTAATACGTGTACAAAATGATGATAAAAACAAATTTAGAAAACACAGCAAAGCAATCAGGTATCGCTTCCAGCAATCGTGGTAATTTGAAACTGGCCATAGATTACCACAAGCAATCTCTGAGTGTTGCAAAGAAACTGGGACAGAGAGATAGAGAAGGAGTCGCTTATGCACATCTTGGCAACGCCTACCTGGGTTTGGGTGATTTCAAACAGGCCATAGATTACCAGAAGCAAGCTCTGAATATTACAAAGGAACTGGGACAGAGAGATGGAGAAGGACGCGCTTATTCAAGTCTTGCCAACGCCTACGATGGTCTGGGTGATTTCAAACAAGCCATAGATTTCAACAAGCATCATCTGAGCATTGCAAAAGAACTGTCGCAGAGAGATGGAGAAGGAATTGCATATGGAAATCTTGGCAGCGCCTACCGGAATCTGGGTGATTTCAAACAGGCCATAGATTATCAGAAGCAAGCTCTGGGTATTGCAAAGGAACTGGGAAAGAGAGATTGGGAAGGAGCCGCTTACATAAATCTTGGCCTCACCTACAAGGGTCTGGGTGATTTCGAACAGGCCATAGATTACCAGAAGCAAGCTCTGAGTATTGCAAAGGAGCTAGGACGGAGAGATCGAGAGGGAAGTTGTTATGCAAATCTTAGCACCTGCTATCGGGGTTTGGGTGATTTCAAACAAGCCATAGATTACCACAGACAAGATCTGAGTATTGCAAAGGAACTGGGACAGAGAGGTGGAGAAGGACGTGCTTATGCAAATCTTGGCACCTGCTAACTGGGTTTGGGTGATTTCAAACAGGCCATAGATTACCAGAAGCAAGCTCTGAATATGACAAAGAAACTGGGACAGAGAGATGGAGAAGGACGCGCTTATTCAAGTCTTGCCAACGCCTACGATGGTCTGGGTGATTTCAAACAGGCCATAGATTTCAACATGCAACATCTGAGCATAGCAAAAGAACTGGGGCAGAGAGATGGAGAAGGAATTGCATATGGAAATCTTGACAGCGCCTACCAGGATCTGGGTGATTTCAAACAGGCCATAGATTACCAGAAGAAAGCTCTGAGTATTACAAAGGAACTGAAACAGAGAGATGTAGAAGGACATGTTTATGGAAGTCTTGGCTTGGCCTACCAGAATCTGGGTGATTTCAAACAGGCCATAGATCACTACAAGAATGCTGAGAGTATTGCAAAGGAACTGGGACTGAGATATGTGGAAGGACGTGTTTACGGAAATCTTGGCAACGTCTACCAGCATTTGGGTGATTATGACCAGGCTAAGGACTACCAAAAGCAGTCACTTGATGTTGCAATAGAGTTAGGGGAGAGAAATTCAGAAGGAGCATCTTATGGCAGTCTCGGCAATGTTTTTTTAAGCATTGGTGATTTTGAAGAAGCCATAGGGTATTTCAAGAAATACCTCAGCATTAGTAAAGAACTCGAGAACAGAGCTGGAGAAGGAATGGCTTATGGCAATGTTGGCAGTGGTTACCAAGGTCTGGGTAATCTCAAAGAGGCCATAAAATACCCCAACCAATTGCTGAGCATTGCAAGGGAACTGGGACAGAAGCACGAAGAAGGGCGTGCATACTTATGTCTAGGTGGTGATTTCGAATTATCGGGTGATTTACATAAAGCCCTTAATCATTATCGATCCAGTGTTGATGTCTACAATGAGGTAAGAAGTCTTCTTCAGTCTGAGGATACGTTGAAAATAAGCTTTCGTAACGCATGCCAGCATTCTTACACTGCCCTGTGGAGTATTCTACTACGTCTTGAAATGCCCGAGGAAGCTTTACGCGTTGCTGAACAAGGAAGAGCACAGGCCTTGATAGATCTGTTGAAATTGCAATATGGCTCCGAATCACAAGCGCCTGAGTCACTGGAATCTAAACCAACAACGGCCGACGTATTAAATAAGATTCCCACACAAACAGTTTTTATCGCACTGACAGGTAACACAATCAATTTATGGGTACTCAATGGTGCAGATGTCCATTTTGAAAAAAAGAACATTGGAGATGATTTCTCGCTAATGAAAAATGCCTTCAAAGAAATTGGTGTTGGTGTCGATGTTAAATGCGAGAATCGTTCCATGAATGACCGAGTAGGTGATGCACCGCTCAATGAAGAATCTTGTCAGAACACGGCGGATTCTACAAATAATTCTCTGCGCGACTTGTTCGATTCTGTAATTGGCCCAATTGCACACCTTCTCAAAGGCGATGAATTAATCATTGTCCCGGCTGGCCCCCTGTGCTTGGCCCCTTATGCCGCGTGTGTGGATGAGGCTTCCAAGTATCTGAGCGAATCTACAAGGATCCGCATTCCTCCTTCGCTTACAAGTTTACAATTGATCACAAGTTGTCCTGTGGGCTACCACTGTAAGGGTGGAGCGCTTCTCGTGGGAGATCCATGTTTAGATAAAGTCAGACCAAAGCATTGCAGATTAAAAGATTTGCCATGGGCTAGGGAGGAGGTAAAGATGATAGGCGAGATTCTTAAGACCACGCCGCTTACGGGAGAAGAAGCAACTAAAGATGAGGTGCTTAAACAGCTAGGCTCAGTTGCCTTGGTACACATTGCAGCTCATGGCGACATGGCAGCCGGCGAAATTCTTTTGGCTCCAAATATTTCAGGGACATCCAGGACTCCCAAGGAGAAAGACTACATGTTAAGAATATCAGATGTACAAGCTGTCCAGTTGCGAGCGAGACTTGTAGTACTCAGTTGTTGTCACAGTGCTCAAGGAAAGATTACACCTGAGGGTGTGGTCGGTATTGGCAGGGCTTTCCTAGGACCTGGTGCTCGTTCTGTGCTGGTGTCACTCTGCGCAGTTGACGACGAAGCCACTATGGAATTTATGAAAAGCTTCTACGAACATTTGGCACGCGGACAAAGCGCTAGTATGGCTCTTAACTTTGCTATGAAATGTCTCCGAGAATCAGAGAAGTTTTGTGCCGTGAAGTACTGGGCTCCGTTTGTACTCATTGGTGACGTGACGATAGAATTTGGAGAAAATCAATAAGAACATTTTGTGTACCCTTTCGTTTTAATTGACTTGAGTTCGATCACTGATTTGGACAAACGTTTGCGTTGAAAGAAACCTTTGTTTGTTAGATCAATATATCCGAGTCTAAACCTTCTTATCCGGCAATGGTAAATAAGTTACCTAAACACGGCTTTAACAATGTCCCTATATGGTCATCACATGCTTGTCCAGTAAACTGCTCTCAGCAATCTGCGTGCTGTGGAACTAAATTTAGAAGATCCTTGAGACAGCAAAACATAAGATGTTGCAATCGTTTGACCTGGCAGGGATAACATCAGGACCATCGAAAACACAAACTGTGGAAACTCGACTTTACAAAGCCATCTTAAATACTGATCAGTCCGTATTAAAGCAGAAGATGAAGAAAAGAGAGCTGAGTCTGAAAGAGGAATGGGAAACAAGATCAAGGAGTGAAATGAGCGCTTCACGAGAGTGACTGATCAGTGGATATTGCCACAAATAACGCAACACTTAGTAGCTGAAAACAAAATACCTCTAGGCAAGTGTAGGGTGTATATACTTTAACCTTAAAGTTTTTTGTATATGTTTTCTAAAGCTCTAAATCGAACAGGTTAAGTTCAAGTTCATAATGAACATATCTGTTGAACTTTCACTCCCATGAGTGGACTACATTGCGGAAAAGTAGTGAGTTCTTATATCATTGCGTATTAAACGTTATATTATTATAGTAACGGATTTATCAGTTGGAGTTTCCGCTTGCAGTTTAGAGTTCTATTTTTTATTTGTAATTTAGAAGCTTAATTGTGTGTTCCCGTTGTCGATTTTTCGGTAACAGTTTAGTTAGTGCAGTCTTCTTGATTTGGACAAGAAAAAGAAAACGGCCAACGGGCGCAATCTGGGACGGAAAAAATAACTGGCCACGCTCGGTTAACTTCGCTCGCTCACCATCCACTTGCTTGGCTCACCGATACTTTTATTCACCCTTGCCGATATTTTTCGACCTATACCCAAATCAGGATCCTGTTCACAGGCTATTATGTAATTATGTTATATTACTAGAGAATATGCGGAGGCACGGTGGCCTAATGGTTACTGCGTTCGTCTCTGGATGGAGTGGTCCGAGTTCGAGCCCTGACTGGTGACATTTTGTTTTTGTTCTTGGGCAGACATTTTACTCTCACAGTGCCACACTTCACCCAGGGTACAAATGGGTACCGGCGAATCTCATGCCGGGGTAACCCTGCGATGGACTAGCATCCATCCACGGGGGTGGAAGTAATCCTAGTTTCTTCATGCTACGGGAACCGGGATTAGCTGCGGCCTGGCTCGTATGCAGACGTTTATTGCCAGACAATAAGAAGACTTCAAATCAAAAGAACATTTCTCTTGTTGAAATCTAATCTAGTGTGAGCAGTAATTGAAATAATTTCGACATATCATTGTTCTTTTCGTTACAAGGAATTAACCCTTGAGCACTGTCCTAACGGGAAACCGTTGGCGATCAAATATGATCAAACAATGTTTGGGGGGCAAACATGTTGATGTTGTACTGAGTGATCACCGTCCAAACAAACAGAATGTGTTACATACAGAATGTATCGCCTTTCAAATTTATCAAACAAGGTCTAACACGATCAAACATTGTGTCCAAACGAGAAAGTGCTTTGGTTACTAAACAGCGTTATTTGATCACCAAACAGTTCCGTTTGGACAGGGCTTCATGGTCATTTTTTATGGGAATGGAATTCTTTCTACAAGTTTTTTGGAATACTATTTTTCTTTGCATATATGACTAAAAATAACAAACAAACTGCGGTTATAAACATAATGAGGAAACGCATGTTGTAAAAACTTTCATTTATGAACTTGACGTTTCGTATGCTCCAACATATATCTTCAGAAAAGACGATTAAATAAACTGCACTAAAAATGAAAAAAGAAAAATGACAATAAACATACTTAGTTATATCTTCTGGGGTTCTGGATAAAGATATGAATGGCTGGTTTTCAATCGCGAATCAACAAGGTTTCCTTAATTTTACAATGTATATCAGACTGTCATGTCTCGTTATGTTTATAAACCGCAGTTTGTTTGTTATTTTTACTCAAGTTGAAATGGCCGAAGAATAGAATGTATGACTAAATCAGTGGTATAATCAGTCATAATTGTAGTTGGACGTAAAATGTAATTACAAGATATGTTCTAAAGAAGAGTCGCATAAAAACTCTTATATTTTTTTTGAATAGAGTGCTGATTCCTTCTCTTCACTGCTTTCAAGTGAGTGAACGTGGTCATGTGACTACGATCAAGAACAGTAGACGAGCTCTCTGTATATCTTGAGGCGATGACTTTACCTTGAAGATGTTTGGGTCGATAAATTTGTGTTCAATTAGGGTTTTGGGTGGTCGATTTTTTCAGGTCTTACAGAAAACTAGAAAAACAAAGGTATCGTTGGCGTCCTTAACAATAATCTATAGTACAAAAGTGTAAGGAAAACAGCGTCTAGAAAAGGTTGAAGCCATTGTCGTTGATCAGCGGTGTATCAGAAGCATGCGCCTTCGCTCCAGTTTTTAAGCATTCTTTCTGTTGAGAAGACAGCGTAAATGTTTCATTCATATCTACCCTAAGCCTCCGCGGGTGGGGGTGGGTTGGTGTGGGTGGCTTTCCTATGTACAAGCTATATGCGTAGGTGCCACTGTGCAGGGTATGGATTTCACACAGTTTAGTGTAGGATAGGATATAGAGAAAAGTACCTGAAAATTTAAAAGATCTGTTTCAGCCCCAAAGTGTCAATTCAGCCCTGCTGGCCAAAGTCTGATTCAGCGCCTCCTGGAGCCATTTGAGCGTAATCTGGGCCAAAAAAGCTACATCAAAAAGCTATTCCAGCCCACGTTAGGGCCCATTTCAGCCCAGGGACCAAATCAGCCCTAGCTAATTGGACTGTATTGGCCCTATTTAGGGAGCCAAATTAGACTCAAAAATAGGACTGTATTTTACTCACCGAAACGGCCCTATTTTTAGGGCTAAAACAGATCTTTCTTATTTACAGTGTACAGAACAGGGGTTCTCGTCGTACCTTTTAGTGATTAAAAAGCAGTATTGGTAGCACTTAGGGCGTATAGTCTTGAAAGGTTCTCAGCGGGAGCTTTTAAGGAACCTTTAAGGACGTTCGCGCCCAATAGTTCCCACGTACAGATTTTTTTTAAAACTGTGACTGCAGGTAGAAAATGATAAAATTAGATTAAAAACGTAAAAAGAATCGGGGTCGCCGAACTTGTTTTTTTGAAAATAAGGCGTATCACAGACCATACCATTTCTAGGATTTCCAGTCACTAGAAGCGATTCTGGCCGGATTCATTACTATCAGCATATATATAAGTTGAAGAATCATATCTAAGTTATGTGTTTAACACAGCGTATATAGGCCTATTTGCTACATATGTCATTAAATCAGCTAGAATTAGCCTTAAAAAAGGCAACTTCTAAGTCGCGCACACCTGTATCCATGTACCAATTCGACCCTATTTGAATAGTATATGTGAAATGGAAAGAATCAGAAAAGAAAGTGATCTGCCGAAAAAAAGTGGGGGTCACCGAGCATCCAGCAAAAATATTCGCAGATCAAGTTACCGCAAAGGTCATCAGATTTATATTTTGCTGCGTTTTGACTCGGTGCTCGCGCTTGAAATACATGACGTGGCACGCACCACCTCATGTACAACGTACGCACTAGAGATGCGCAGTAGCAATGGGCGCGAACGTCCTTAAGGAAAAAGTATGACAAGAGATGTTTTGTTTTAGAATTGGTATCCAGTCTTCTTAGAAGAGAAAAAAAATCAAGGCAGACCAACAAAACAGGATCTTGGTTCCTCTTAGGGGTTCTTTTTGAAATGTCCGACGACGACCCCGGGATCTAATCCTTCTCTTTTGTTACGTGTGCGTCTTATGAGAACTCTTCAGTTGTAACCTCGATTCCAGGCTCTCTTTCCTTTAAAGCACTGAACTTAATTTTCCCAACTTAAACTTCATTGTTCAATTGTATTGTGTGCAAAGCCTTGTGGGAAAAGGCTACTTTAAGCCCCGAAAAGAGCTCGGAAGGGAGTTTGTATAGTATGCGTAGCTTTGGCAGCCATATTGCCATTTCTCATGACGTCACCATATATCCATTTCCGGTAATGGCCCCCACTGTATACTGCTTTTGCGGCTTGGCCCCAAGCAGTCAAACCATATGTCGAGTAGGGAAGTATGAGAGACTGATATATTCTTCTCAAAGTACAGAATGGAACGAAGTGTCTTAAACGAGATATTGCTCCAACAATTATACTATTCTTCACGGCGATATAGTCTACATGATATTTCCAGGACAAACGGTTGTCAATCAAAAACACGTAACTACTTAATATTTTCCTTACACTCTAGGCCTGACGATACGTTGGTGCTGTTGTCTATTACTTTGAGTTTAATCTCATAATTTAGCGATCGCTGTGGAGTTCGAAAAGTAAGTTTGATTTTTTAATGTTAAGTGTCAGCTTGTTTACATGCGGCCATTCACATACATTTTTCAGCTCTTTGTTAACGGTCTCCTTGAGGGACTTGGGATGTCACAATATATCAAAAGGTACCACAAGGTATCACATGGTATCATTTATGGCGCTTTGATTAAAACAAAATTGAATTTCATTTGACGTAGTAAAGTGTTAAGGAGAATTTGCTGTTCCTCGGTCATTTCTATCATGCTTACCTGTATTTAGCATTTATCGTCTAAAACATCCTCTACTTCAGATTTTATCAAAAGAGTAACAATGCATGTAATGACAATGCTCACTCAATGCTCATGTACAATGTTCTTGTACCACTTAGCGTTTCTGCCCCTTTTGTCTTTAAGGACTCTACGCACTCGCTTCCGGCGAAACAGTGATTTTAAAGTCTTTTAAGTATTTTGTAAAATTTTAGGTTCACGAAACAGATCTCGATGTACCACTCAGTGTTTCTGCCCTTTTCGTCTGTAAGGACTCTACTGCCGCAGTCGCCTCAAAACACTGATTTAAAAGTCTTTTAAGTACTGTAAGTTCTCTGAAGAGATCATGTTGCAAATATCAGGATTTGATTAATTTTGACGAAGGCTTGAAGGGTGGTCGCGATCCGGATTTCCGCTCCTTTTTCACGAGACTGATCCACATCCCGCACTAAGTTAATTTTTTTTTCCCAAATCCTGGTTTTCTTTTTCCGAAAAAACATTAAAAGTACATAATTTTTTCAATAGTCTATAAATGTCAGTTGTAGATTCGCCCGTTCGACTACTATTTTGAATTTACGCGTGTTGTAAGGCTTTTGCAAAAAAGATTTTGATACCTCAAAGAGTCAGAATATTACTTTGAGAGCTGGTCACCGATATCATCAGCTGCAATGGGTTCTTTGGTGACAACACGACAACACGAGTTCTTTCCTGTACATGTAAGCTGAGGAAGATCTCACGGAAATTCCAGGACTCGCAAAGTTGAATGGAACTAAAATTTTCAGGGATATGTTTTTAAAAATTTGTGTCTAACTTGAGGTTTTTTCCCTTTTCCGGAAATTTTTGAAAATCTGTCATTTTCCTTTCAGCAAAAGTTCTGGCTTTCGCTACAAATAGAGGGAGCAGAGTGCCTTGAAGTGCTAAACTTGTTCAGAAGGATTTCAAATCCGAAAGGAAAATAGCCCTCACATTTTTGCAATGTGCCTTCTTTAATTTTTGGAATTTAGCTTGCGCAAATAATTCAATATTTGTTTTTCTCTCAATGCAATAATCGCTAATTGAATCGTTCACGGCAGCATTCTTCGATCTTTTTAAAAATATATTGAACTACATTACTTGAAAGACCCAAATTGAGCGTGTGCAAAGAAATGTTAACATCAGCATATATATCTTATACCAGAAAAAAGAACGACGATGTTAAGTTTCCATAAAAAAAATAATTATCGAGTTAGATCATAAAATTTTCTCGGATCATGCCCAAGCAAGCAAGCAAGCAAGCAGCTAGCGCATTCAGCAAGGAGACTGGTATTCATAGGGGCCCTGGGCATGGGGAGTAAAGATATTCGCATAATATAAAATCTAAAATTCGGGTAAAAAGGATGAAAACGCTAAAAACACTTAAAAAGCTAAAATATACAACTATAGGAATTTTTTTTAGATTACAAAAGATAAAAATTACAAATAAAAATGCTTAATTACCAAACTTTTAAAATTACTCAAGAAAGGGGCACTCTTAATACAAGTGGGCAATGCGTTAAAACAAACTGTTCCTGCATACTTAAAAGTTCTCTTAATGTCCCATTAGTACGAGATTGAGTACGATCAAGTTCGATTTTCGAGCCAGAGACATTTCTGAAGCCCTCGCTCTTTGTGTTGGTGTTAGGTACAGAGGGCAGTTCATGAGATGAAATGGGCATGTGATTTAATGGTTGTAAAGCCCGTATACTAGAATTGAAAAGTCGTTCTCGTACTCGATCTCGTACTTGTACTTAAGTCTTAAGTCCCCTATTGTGTTCAGGCTTTCGTGGATGCAGGTCGTTACTTCTTCGAGTTGCATGATTATACATGAGGGGACGCAAGCGGCGAAAACTGGAAGTACCACAAAGGAATGCTAGGAAAATTTCCTAGCATTCCTAACATACCTAACCCCTGGTGACCTGGTCAAGGTGTTGTAATCTGTTTTACTGCCATATCAATTTAATTAGATCTGAAAGAGACCAGATGAAGGGGAATAAATATGAGACGAGAGAAATAAAAAGGGCCAATTGATACGCTTCATCAATATGTAATCTACGCGTGGTCCCCTATTGAGTTCAGGCTTTCGTGGATGCAGGTCGTTACTTCTTTGAGTTGCATGATTATACAAGCCTGATTCCCTATAAAAAAAACTGAGCTAGATATTTTGGTACCAAATTATTTATGCAATTAAAAACTAAAATACATTTTACTTTCGGGATCCGGAATTTGATCACAATACGGTGCGCGATTCAGGAAAACGCAAAATATGTTGACGGGATTTAATTGCACCCCAGGAAGGGGTGGGATTTTCTTTTTTTTTCAAGCAAAAGTTTTGTCTATCATTAACTTTGACATTTTTATACTGTCTTAAATTTTTCGAGAGTTAATTAAAAAAATTGACTCCTATAATGGGACGAAATGACCCATTGAAAGGAAGATGTCTCAAGAGAAGGTCATTTTTTCTGCAGATGTTTTGGATAGGACCGAAAGTTTGTGGCCGAAATGCCAATATTTTTGGGTGGTCTTCTTACATCGTTCTTTCGATAAGCACAGGTCATCAGCCTCAACACAATCCCTAGCCACTGAATACAATTTCCATCCATCCGTTCCGCTTCCATAATCGGTATAGTTGTATATATTTCTAAAGGGCTGACATTAAGTCGATATCTTATTAGTAGCTTCCTTTCGCAACTTAAATCGTACACAACAACGTTACACTCGTGGTTTGCACTTAGAGACTTGAAGAACAAATCAAGCTGGAAGTGAGGGTTGTCCAATATACCCGCACTGTAACGGTCGGTGAATCGAACTTTACGGTCCGTAGAGTTGATACGGTCAGTAAAGCTCCTGACGTTCCATAGGAAAAAGTTTACGGTGGGTAAATTGCAGGTCATTATCGACATCGAATTTATCCCTGCTTTGCTGCAATGTTCTTTGAGGGGTCGAGTGGCTTTACGGTCCGCACAGTTCGTACGGTCCGTAAAGCTTATTACAGTCCGTAAAGAAGGGTTTACTGTCCGTAAATAGCATGTCATTATCTACACTTGGAGAGCTCTAATTGTCTTTGAGGGGTCAAGTGGCTTTACCGTCCATCCAGTTCGTACTCGGTCCGTAAAGCTTATTCCGTACGGACCGTATGGATCGTAAATCAAAATTGCGGACCGAATTAGTGCGGGTGTATTGGACATGTGTGTTAGAAGGAGGAGGAGCAAAAATGCATCTTGATCCTTCAGAAATCTCACATACAGCTTTGGACGTGCTGTTTAGTGCCTCGAACAAATGTATGTGTTTGACATCAACGTTGGAAAACAAGTTCATAAAGAGAGGTTTTTTCGATCGCCACATGACAAGCACATCGTCCCCTTCACGAAGGATCAGTACATTTTATATTCGTGGGGAGACCATACTTTCTAACAAGCCAGACCTCCAAAGCTCTTGAATTCGCATGAGCGGATTAAAATTTCGAAATTTCGTATCGAACGGTAAGCGCCCTATGGTAAACAGCCCAAGTGTCACTTTCGGTTTTTTCCATTTCTTCAGTGGGATGCCTGTGGCAGGGTACGGTAAAGTTTGCCCGGGGTTTCTTTTTCGTCGTCGACGCAAAACGACAAATTTGATTGACAATGAAATCTACGTGACAGCTAAAATTATTTCTATTTCCAAACATTCTGAGGTTCTGGCAAGGACTGTCATCAAGCATTCTATTATTCTGGCAAAGAAAATTCTGCGATTCTGCGATTCTTGCAAGAAGAGGAAATAAACAGAAGGTAAGACATTTTAGAAGGCATTTCCATCCGTGCCGTGTCATGCATCGAACCAACGAATTCAGTGTTTACTCAGCCTGCTAAACGAACCAACGAGTTCAGCATCCAAACCTGCGTGTTCATCCGGCCTACGTGCCTAATGCTTAGTTTAAACAAGAACTTCAAAGCAACTTTAACACACGATATTCATCAGTTGCATCAGCGCATTCACAAATCAAGGACTTCAAGCCTCGAAACCGAAATTTTCGCAGTTTAATCCATGAGTCAACAATCATGCTACGTGTATGTTTAAAGTATTGTTTATTCTTGCTGACATTGAGCTTACCTGTTTAACAGAATGTATACATGTATAAACAGTGTTTGCGAAAAGGTTTATTCCATGCATCAGCGATGCTTATTTTATTTCAGTTTTCCACTGATAACATTTATAAATACAAATTAAAATGTTTGTTTCTGAAGAATTCCTCATGCTTCTGATGGATCGAAACTTTAATCCTTTCGCTTTCTGGAATAAACAAGCGCACATTATCAGAATGGGAATATACCAGCTGCGTTCCGGTGCGTTAGGTTAATTTTTATCTCTCAAAAACTCACAAAATTCAGTTTAGTCTTCAAAAAATTAAACGTTGCGTTACCATTCATGTCTCAAGATTTTCTGGCAGTTCTCAACGTAAGATATATGGCCTCAAAACAAATCAGTTCCATCTTACACGTTGCAATATTACGTCTGCCAGTTTTGATGCCATTTCATGCACACTCTCGTTCCATTTTGTAGATCACCTGGAAAGAGGAAATAGGGCCAGGGAAGGAGACCATCCTCGCATAGTAATTTTTTTTTCACGTACGCTATTTTCCACTACGAGCATAGTGATAGTTTCTTCAACACGTTCTTCAGTTATTTTTATGCTGATCTCACTGCAAACTTCATTCCAATGCCACCCTCCCTAGCCCACGCATCCCACGGAATCGCCTTTAGGCTTCTGGCTTGAAGTGGGTTTTGACGGCAAAGG
>JAHPZR010033902.1:5000-7500 GCA_019787425.1 Platygyra sinensis | reverse complement strand
CTTTTCCTAAGTTTTGAAACTGTAGAAAACACTGCTAAGAAGTTATTAAAGCGCGTGTAATTGACGTGAAATCATGTGGGTATCCAATCACAGGTATCCAGTTACAAAAAGTTTGAATTGGACACCCACGTGATCGCGAGTCAATTACGTGACTAATCAGAACTATAACAAAATTCTCGAACGTGATTGGCTATCAGCAGCCTGATTTGAGCATTAATTGGACAGTTGCACACGTCATGCTTGTAATTGGACAGTACGCGCCACTTTGTGCGCGCTGTTTCGTTGCACTTTGTTGAGTAAACTGCTAGGTTTTTCAGCACTCATAAAGACATTTTAAAATCGTTCAGCGCTCAATCGATGCTTTGTTCGTTTCTTGAATTTTGTCATAGTTTTGATTAATTGGTAACAGGACATCGTGTCGTCCAATTCAGTCTGTAATCATACTTGTTATTAACAAAATCGGACGACCGCGACCGCGTATGATTACAGAGACCGAATTGGACTCCACTCAGTCCTATTACCATTATAAATAGGCCCGCGGAGAACCAATCACGATCGAGAATTTTGTTATAGATACGATTACCGCTATAATTTTCAGCTTTTCTTGGTTGTAACTTAGAAATCTAGAAAAGCCTCTATTCAGATGGGCTCAGAAATGGAGTAAGTTTGGTTAGGGGAGAATACTAGAAAAGAGGAAAGCCATATGCCAAGCAAAGAAGCGAAAGCAGAGATTTGTTATCTTAATCCGCCAAATGAGATAAATAACGTTTTCAAGAACAAGCAAGGTGGACAGTATAAAACGAAACTGGGGGAGATTATCAAAGTAAGAGAGTGAATCCCCCATATAGGCCTTCTAACCAAGGTAATCCCTCTTAAGGACGTTCGCGCGAAAGTTTTCTGACATTGAATTTTTTCTGAACATTTTACCATTGAAAGATGAGTTAGTGATGTCAGAAATGTAAAAAAAAAAAAAAAAAAAAAAAAAAAATGGGGGGTCACGGACTTCGTTTCGGAGACAACACGCCGGGAAGAACGCCTGAATCTGAGTAAATCAGGCTTCTGCACTTACCAAAAGTTAAGGAGGCTCGAAAGGGTTTTTTGTTGCTGCAGTGTTTGTGAAACGATGGAAGATTGCAAAGATGGATATTTAATGGTGTGGGCAAACTATATGTCTTCTTGCAACTCTATTGTTGGGCTATACTTTAAGGGTACTTGTGACGCCATATCAGTTACCATGGCAACGCACAAGGTCCACAAAAACGTCCACTAAATTTCAGTTTTTGTAAATTATCTGAAAAACTAATTCGGTGACCTATCATTTTTATTTCTTTGTTGGAAAGTTCCCTAAATTCTTTAACTTTTCAGACAGTATGGAAAAAATTTATCAAGTAGAATTAAATGTATTTAAAGAAAATGCGATTTATGGCTTACAGGAAATTCTACTAGATAATTTTCCCCGAAAATTTTATATTTGAACCGCCATCGTGAATGGTGCGTGCATGCAAAAAATCAAGATAGGTCACCGAGCAAAATTTCGAGCTAGAAACACTGACAAATATTTTCTGCAGGTTTTATTTCCGGTTCGCGCGATTTTACGCAAGAGTTAACTTCCGGTGTGCTAATTTTTATTCATTCAGCTGACGCGTTTGTCTTAGTTATGGCGTGTGTAGATTGCGCGCGCGCGTGCAGCTAAAAACCCTTTCGAGCCTCCTTAATAGAAAAACAAGAAACGACAATAGCCAACAAATACTGGAGAATATTGGATATGGCCTGGGAGTAACGCCATAGGTGAAAACAAAGCAAGTCTAACGTGTAGAGTAAATAAAACTAGTTATCTTAAAGCAAGGCCCCAAACGCTGCGAAGAGCTATAAACCTTTCGATTAGGCTGACCACTCGTTGGAAAGGAAGGTCCTGAATGGGGAGAAAAAGCGGTAGAAGTAGAAGACGCCGATTCCTTTCGATCCGAGGGACGGAAACGACGACGCCTTTCCTTGTCTTTTCTCTCGGCCCTTCTCTCTTCTCGTCACCAGAGTTTGAAGCCAGCTCGTCAGATTGGTATTTATTGACCGTTGATCAACCAAAGTCACTCTTATCAGCCATTTTAATCATCTTTATTCTCTTAGAAACAACGTCAGTACCTGAGTCCAAGGCGGCCTTGACCTTGTTGCAAGATTTTGCTTTCAAAGCGTCGGATGCTTCGTCAAATTTGTCCAGCACTTGAACGGCATGGTCCAGCTGCTGTTGGTTTCCCTTTCTCTTACAGGTGTGATTTTCTCGACACGCCTTTTTAACGGCTTGCTCGACGGTGGAACTATTCTCCTCAGAAAACCGCTTGGCGAAACCGCCCAGACGATCTTCGATTACCTGCGTTAGGTTATCGGTTAAAGCACCAATAGACTCGGCAACAAAGTCTTAAGGTGGCTCCCTAGAGTTTTACTGAGACTCAATAGCGCGCGCTACCATTGCCTGCCAAACGTCACGCGTTCAAAAATGACGCAA
>JAHPZR010033902.1:0-2500 GCA_019787425.1 Platygyra sinensis | reverse complement strand
GTTGGCAAAATTTAAATATCAAAAGACTTGATTGAAAACATTGAATTCAGGGAGTTTTATTAAGGAAACATAACGGCAAACGGCAACGAGTACAATGACTGTGTAGGCGTGCGTTCTAAATTCTTTGTTAGATTCTTTGCCGTTGTTTACAAAAGTCACAGAACAAAAACGTAAAATAGCCACGTTCTGCATATCCAAGAGAACTTGAACTATACCACGGTTAATTTTTAAAATTTCTTTTTCGAGTTCTGACGCTGTCAAACATATTTGTTTCATTGAGAGTTTTGACAGTGTAGACAAACTCAATGACTCTAAATTCTTTGGCAAGATTCGTAGTTTGAATAGTAAGTTGTTTTTTAATCGACTTTGTCTTTGGTGTCGTTGCTGTTGCTGCTTAAACTGCTTTATGCTGCTCGGGATGCGAGCGTATGTCAGCACTCTCGACCACCTGTTTGTTAGGTTGCCTAGCTTGTCTTTGGTGTTTGTTTGCTTTGCACTTGTTCGTCCAAACATTTCTCTGCTGTTCATTCAGTTATTATTGCTTGTGAATGGGACGTCCGTCTCTCATTTAAACTCCTGTTAAATTTTCGAAATGCATTAAACATATCGAGAGCCGAAGCTCCCTTGTTCAGTTGTAATCAAAATATCAAAGAAGACATCTCCACAAAGTTGCAGGTTTTCCTTTGCTTTGAAACGAAACTAAACGACATAAACAGATCCTCCACAAAAACATCCACTCACCGCGCGAGTAACATCTGGGTACAATGTCTAAAAATAACTTAAGAAGGATTACCTCGGGAAAAAGACTTAATTATATGGGCATAGTTAATAGAGGGGAATGGTTATGAAACTCAACAGAGTTCTTTGTTAAATGTTTTTGTCCTCTTTTTTTGGCCTTGAAGGTGCACAAAACACAATAGTTGTTTACTCCGTACTGAGGAGCTAACCAATAGAAAACGTGTTGATTGCGTAATTCATGCATAGTGTATGAGAGCAAAACAAAAGATTGTGCACTGTCACGGACCTTCCAACATAAATCTTGGCATCTTTGTTTGGTCCTTTGATGTTTTCCAGGCTTCATAACCAGTTCCCTCTATTAACTATGATATGGAGGATTCGCTCTCTTACCTTGATAATCTCAGTCTTGGTAAAAATAAGCACAAAACCTTGCTTTCCGATGCGAATGTTCAAGTCCGTTTCAAGGCAGAGCAGCGGAGTTAAGTATAGCTAACCACAGCTCTCTGACACAATATCACACTGACTTGGGAATCGCCAGGTTTGACAGTGGCGTGATTTTCCTGGACCAATCACAATTCTTTGCTACACGTAGTAAACCAATAAGATTGCTTAATTTTGTATAGATAATAGATTACGTCAAATGGCTTTTTTCTTGTTCGCCAAAGTGGGCAAAGGCCGGCTTTCGCATTATCTTGAAGTATTTTGAAATAAACAAAAGCTTTATGTGTAGTAATTTGTTTCGTTATTTTATAAAACAAATAGATTGTTCGACACTGTCTCTAGTGGTTGTTTTATTACGTCATTGTAATCATGTCATGGATGATGGTGTGTTCTCAAGGTGGGTTACCCTCCCAACCTCATCTAACAGGTTTGTAAGTAAATTAATCTCTATGAAATATACTCATATAAATAACTGGTCCCTGCATTCAGAAAATTTACTGTAAACCGCTACTTATAAGCCCTGGGCCTGAACAAGTCTGCATATAATATGTGATTTTCAGAAAGCTGCAAATTTCTTTAATACAATTATGTGCAATTTCATCAATTTTCCGTCACTGTTTGGAGCTCATGCAATAAAAAATAAACATTTTGATAATTTTCTTATACTTTTTTCTCGTTTTCCAGGTGTAGCTTAGAGCAAGAAAGCAACTTGATCAGATTAATACTTGTATAAAATAATGATAAAAAGATCTTTAGAAATCTTCGTGCAAGATCTTAACATTGCAAAAAAATCTTGCGATAAGGATGGAGAAAGACGTGCTTATGCAAATCTTGGCAACGCCTACCAGAGTCTGGGCGATTTCAAACTTGCCATACATTACCAAGACCAATGTCTAAGTATTGCGAAGCAACTGGGAAAGAAAGATGAAGAAGGACGTGCTTATGCAAAACTTGGCATCGCCTACCGGAGTCTGAGTAATTTCAAACAGGCCATAGATTACCACAATCAAGCACTGAGTATTGCAAAGGAACTGGGACAGAGTGATGAAGAAGGATATGCTTATGGAAATCTTGGCTGCGCCTACCACAGTCTGGGTGATTTTTAAACAGGCCATAGATTACCACAATCAAGCTCTGAGCATTGCAAAGGAACTGGGACAAGAGTGATAACGAAGGATGTGCTTATGGAAATCTTGGCTGTGCCTACCAGGGTCTGGGTGATTTTAAACAGGCCATACATTACCACAATCAAGGTCTGAGCATTGCAAAGGAACTGGGACAGAGTGATAACGAAGGATGTGCTTATAGAAATCTTGGCTGC
>JAHPZR010033901.1:10000-17500 GCA_019787425.1 Platygyra sinensis | reverse complement strand
GGAACTGGGACAGAGTGATGAAGAAGGATGTGCTTATGGAAATCTTGGCATCGCCTACCAGGGTCTGTGTGATTTCAAACGGGCAATAGTTTACCAAGACCAATGTGTAAACATCGCAAAGGAACTGGGACGGAGAGATGAAGAAGGCCGTGCTTACGGGAATCTTGGCAACGCCTACCAGGGTCTGGGTAATTTCAAACTTGCCATACATTACCAAGAACAATGTCTAAATATCGCAAAGGAACTGGGACAGAAAGATGAAGTAGGACGTGCTTGTGGAAATCTTGGAAACGCCTACAAGGGTCTGGGTAATTTCAAACTGGCCATAGAAAACCACAAGCAAGCTCTAAGTATTGCAAGAGAATTGGGACAGAAAGATGAAGAAGGACGTGCTTATGGAAATATTGGAAACGCCTACAAGGGTCTGGGTAATTTCAAACTGGCCATAGAAAACCACAAGCAACATTTGAGTATTGCAAAGCAACTTGGACAGAGACATGGAGAAGGACTTGCCTATGGAAATCTTGGCGTCACCTACGGTAGACTGGGTGATTTCAAACAGGCTATAAATTACCACGAGCGAGCTCTGAGTATTGCAAAGGAACTGGGACAGATAGATGGAGAAGGACGTGCTCATACAAATCTTGGCAATGCCTACCATGATCTGGGTGATTTCAAACAGGCCATAGAATACCATAAGCAAGCTCTGTGCATTGCAAAGAAACTGGGACAGAGACATGGAGAAGGACTTGCCTACGCAAATCTTGGCAACGCCTACGGTAGCCTGGGTGATTTCAAACAGGCCATAACTTACCACAAGCAAGCTCTGAGTATTGCAAAGGAACTAGGACAGAGAGATGGAGAAGGACTGGCTCATGGAAATCTTGGTATCGCCTACATGGATTTGGGTGATTTCGAACAGGCTATGGACTGTCAAAAGCAGTCACTTGATATTGCAAAAGAGTTAGGGCAGAGAGATAAAGAAGGAGCAGCTTTTGGCAATCTTGGAAATGTTTATTATGTCCTTGGTGATTTTACACAAGCCATAAATTGTTTCCAGAAACACCTTACCATTAGCAAAGAGCTCGAGAACAGAGCTGGAGAAGGAAAGGCGTATGGCTGCCTTGGGAATGCTTTCCAAGGTCTGGGTGATTTCCAACAAGCCATATATTACCACAACCAAGATCTGAGCATTGCAAGGGAACTGGGACAGAAAAACGAAGAAGGGCGTGCAATCTATTGCCTAGGTCGTGATTTCGAATTATTGGACGATTTACATGAAGCCCTTAATTGTTATCGATCCAGTGTAAGTATCTACAATGAGGTAAGAAGTCTTCTTCAGTCTCAGGACAGGTGGAAAATAAGCTTCCGTGACGCATGTCAGCATTCTTACACTGCTCTGTGGAGTATTCTTCTACGTCTTGAAATGCCCGAGGAAGCTTTACGTGTTGCTGAGCAAGGAAGAGCACAAGCCTTGATGGATCTGATGAAATCGCAATATGGCTCTGAATCACCAGCGTCTGAGACACTGGAATCTAAAGCAACTACGGCTGACATATTGAGTGGGATTCCCACGCAAACAGTCTTTATCGCACTGAAAGATAACGCAATCAATTTATGGGTACTCATGGGTGCAGATGTCTATTTTGAAAAAAAGAGCATTACAGATGTTTCCTCGCTAATGAAAATTGCCTTCAAAGAAATTGGTGTTGGTGTCGATGTTAAATGCGAGAATCGTTCCCTGGATGACCGAGAAGGCGATGTAGCGCTCAATGACGAATCTTGTCAGAAGACGGAGGATTGTACAAACAATTCTCTGCGCGACTTGTTCAATTCTGTAATTGGCCCAGTTGCACACCTTCTCAAAGGTGACCAGTTAATCATTGTCCCAGATGGCCCGCTGTGTTTGGCCCCTTATGCCGCGTGTGTGGATGAGGCTTTGAAACATCTGAGCGAATCTACGAGGATCCGCATTCTTCCGTCGCTTACAAGTTTACAATTGATCACAAGCTGCCCTGAGGGCTACCACTGTAACAATGGAGCGCTTCTTGTGGGAGATCCATGCTTGCAGAAAACCAGGCCAAAGCATCGCAGATTAAACAGTTTGCCATCGGCCAGGGGGAAGCAAAGATGATAGGCGAGATTCTTAACATCACACCGCTTACGGGAGAAGAAGCAACAAAAGATGAGGTGCTTAAACAGCTAGGCTCAGTTGCCTTGGTACACATTGCAGCTCATGGTGACATGCAAGCCGGCGAAATTATTTTGGCCCCAAATATTGCAGGGACATCTAGGACCCCCAAGGAGAATGACTACATGTTAAGAATGTCAGATGTACAAGCTGTTCAATTGCGAGCGAGACTTGTTGTACTCAGTTGTTGTCACAGTGCTCAAGGAAAGATTACACCTGAGGGTGTGGTCGGTATTGGCAGGGCTTTCCTGGGAGCTGGTGCTCGTTCCGTGCTTGTGTCACTCTGGGCAGTTGACGACGAAGCCACTATGGAATTTATGAAAAGCTTCTACCAACATTTGTCTCGCAGACAAAGTGCTAGTATGGCTCTCAACTTGGCTATGAAATGTCTCCGAGAATCAGAGAAGTTTTGTGCCGTGAAGCACTGGGCTCCGTTTGTACTCATTGGTGATGACGTGACGATAGAATTTGGAGAAAATCAATAAGAACATTTTGTGTAGCCTTTCCTTTTAATTAACTTGAGTTCGATTTCTGATTTGGACAAAGGTTTGCGTTGAAAGAAACCTGTGTTTGTTATATCAATATATCCGAGTCTAAACCTTCTTATCCGGCAATGGCAAATGAGTTCCTTAAGTACGGCTTTAACAATGTTTTTCCATGGTCATCACATACTTGTCCAGTAAACTGCTGTCAGCAATCTGCGTGCAGTGGAACTAAATTTAAAAGATCCTTGAGATGTTGCAACTATTTGACCTGGCAGGGATAACATCAGCACCATCGAAAACACAAACTGTGTAACCTCGACTTACCAAAACCATCTGATCAGTCCGTACTAAAGCAATAGATGAAGGAAAGAGACTTTGACACTGAAAAGGGAATGGGAAACAAGTTCAAAAGATGAAATGAGCGCCTTGCGAGAGTGATTGATCAGTTGATATTGCCACATATAAAGCAAAACTTAGTGAGTGAAAAGAGACTTCTTGCAAGTAAGGGTTTTTATATACTTTAATTTTTTTGTACACGTGTTCTAAAGCTCCATATCGAATAGGTTTAGTTCAAGTTCTTAAAGAACATATTTGTGGGTGATTTTGCGTGGAGTACAAGTCTCTGTGACATTGCGGAAAAGTAATGAGTTCTTATACCATCGCGTATTAAACGTTATATTATTAAAGTGACGGATTTATTTGTTCTAGTTTCCGCTCGTAATCTTGAGTTATATTTTGTATTTGTAATTTAGACGCTTAATTCTTTGTCCCCGCTGTCGACTTTTTTTAATAGTTTAACTAGTGAACAAGCTTTTGATTGGTTTGTAGAACAAGTAAAAGAAAACGGCTATCGGAGGGCAGTCTTTGAAGGAAAAATTAACCGGCCACGTTCGGTTCACTTCGCTCGCCCACCATCGACTTGCCTCGCTCACCGACTTTTTTATTCGAGCTTACCAATATTTTTTGACCTATACCCCAATCGGGATCTTGTTCACAGGCTATTATGTAATTATGTTATATTACTAGCGAATAAGTGGAGGCGCGGTAGCCTAATGGTTAGTGCGCTGGTCTCCGGATGGAGCGGTCCTGGTTGGATCCTGGCCGGGGACCGTTTTTTCTGTTCTTGGGCAGACATTTTACTCTCACAGTGCCACTCTCCACCCACCACTGTACAAATGGGTGCCGGGAATTTAATGCTGGGGGTAACCCTGCGATGGACTAGCACCCCATTCAGGGGGGAGTGGAAATACTCCTAGTCTCTTCATGCTACGGAAACCGGAATAAGCTGCGGCCTGGCTCGTATGCTGACTTTTTACCGGAGAATAAGAAGATTTTAAATCAAGAGAACATTTCTCTTGTTTAAATCTAATTTAGTGAATGCAGTCATTAAAATGATTTCAACATAGTATAACTCTTTTCGTTTCAAGGAAATAACCCTTAAGCCCTGTCCAAACGAAAAAAAAGAAAACGGTTTGGCGATCAAATATGATCAAAACCAAGGTTTGGTGGCCAAACATGTTGATGTTGTACTTAGTGATCACCGTACAAACAAACAAAATGTGTTGCAATGATTGATCAAGTGTTTGTCATCTTTCAAAGTTATCAAGCAAGGTCAAACACGATCAAACCAGGTGTCCAAACGGGAAAATGCTTTAGTTACTAAATAGCTTTTGATCACCAAACATTTCCCGTTTGGACAGGGCTCATGGTCATTTTTATGGAATTCTTTCGAAAGTTTTTAGAATACTATTATAATACTTGGCATGTATGACTAATCATAACAAACAAACTGTGGTTATAAACATAATGAGAACGAGACAACGCATGTTGTAAAAACTTTCATTTATGAACTTGACGTTTCGTATGCTCCAACATACATCCTCAGAAGTAACGATGACCAAAACTACAATAAAATTTAAACACGATCGCTAACACGAAATAAGAAAAGTAATGACGATGAAACAGTAAATGACTATAGAC
Source organism: Platygyra sinensis (assembly GCA_019787425.1). Classification (NCBI taxonomy): domain Eukaryota; kingdom Metazoa; phylum Cnidaria; class Anthozoa; order Scleractinia; family Merulinidae; genus Platygyra; species Platygyra sinensis. Next base: position 12,844 of record JAHPZR010033901.1, on the reverse strand, counting down.
AGACTTGGTTAAATCTGCTGGAAACATTTTCATTAAGCGCTGGTTTTCAATCTCGAATCAACAAGGTTTCCTTAATTTTACAATGTATATCAGACTACTGTCCTGTCTCGTTATGTTTATAACTGCAGTTTGATTGTTATTTTTACTCAAGCTGAAATGGCCGAGGAATAAGAATGTATGACTAAATCAGTGTTATAATCAGTCATAGTTGTAGTTTGACGTAAAATGTGACCACAATCGTATATGTTCTAGAGAAGAGTCATATTAAAACTCTTGTAATTGTTTTAAATAGAGACCTGATTCCTTCTATTCTCTGCTTGCGGAAGGTGAGTGGGTGTGGTCACGTGACTGCGATCAAGGACATTAGACGAGTTCTCTAAATATCTTGAAGCGACGACTTGAAGATGTTTGGTTTGGATCGATTAAACCTCTGTTTAATGAGCTTTTCGGTGTTGGTCGATTCTTTCAGTTCCTCAAGACAAACTAGAAAAAGAAACCAGAAAAAATATCGTTGGCGTCCCTGACTGTAATTTAGAGTACAAAAGTGCAAGGAAAACAGCGTCTGGAAAAGGTTGAAGCCATTTTCGTCTCTACCCTAAACCCCCGGGGGTAGAGGGTACTCGTATATACAAGCTATATGGGTATGTGTCACTGTGGAGGGTATGGTTATCAGGCAGTTTAGTCTGGGGTAGGGTATAGATAAAAGTATAGAACGGGGGTTCTCGTCGTACATTTTAGTGGTTTAAAAAAAGCAGTATTGGTAGCTCTTAGGGTGTATAGCCTTAAAATGTCCTCAGCGGGAGCTTTTGTGGAACCTTTAAGGATATCAGAGGGCGGAAAAAGTATGACAGGAAATGTTTTGTTTTAGAATTGGTACCCAGTCTTAATACTTCTTAGAGGCGAAAAAAATTCAAGGCACACCCACACAACAGGATCTCGGTACTTCTTAGGGGTTACTCCCCGTCCTTATTGTATGGAAGTGCCCCCCCCCCCCCCCCCCACTGGGTCTAATCTTTCTCTTTTGTCACGCGTGGGTCTTGAGAGAACTCTTTAGTTGTAACCTCGATTCCAGGATCTCTTTTCTTTAGCGCACTCGCACTAGCCTGAACGTAATTTTCTCTTAGCCTTAGAAATTCCACAGCTCTTGAAAATACGAGGATCACGAAATTTGTTTTGTTTATATACAATTTCGCAATTAAGCCCTGGGATTATTTGTTCGGCTTTCGTGTTCAGGTCTTAAAGGGAGTGGGTGGTCATGTTATTTTAGTTATGGGTATTTTCAGGAGTCTATCACTAAAAGGAGTATGCAGCTAACCCATATTCCTGTCACGGCGTTTCCACAGACCGTTTTTGTTTTCAGTTTGAGTCTACCGTGAGGTTAGACCGCTGCAGGACCCAGTCAGTGAACAATCACAAGCACAGACTTTATTTTTAACGGACATTATCATTTCAACGGAAGATCTAGAAAAAAACTAAAAAGACGGAGGGTTGAGAGGAATCGTCTGACAGTTCTAGCGTAGACAGGAAATCACCCATTTTCGCTGGAAAAGAAGGCTATGGGAACGCGTGTTTCGGGTACAAGTGAGTTTAAAGTCCGAAACTTGATATAGTGAACAGGTCACAATTGATGTGCGTTGGCTCTTCGGCTGACGTTACATATCTTCGCTACACAGCACTGATGAGTCCCATAGCCGGCGAACGCAGACGTATTTCCGGCTGTCGGTTGTCTCCGCCGAAAATAACGTCTGCGAACTCGAGCCACGAGAACGATTTCCGTGACGTCAGCGCTCAAAAACCAATCACATTTCACCTTGCATATCTGAAGAGGTAACACACAGAGATCGTGCGTGGAGCTCTCGCAAACGCGTGTTAAAAAATTGCAAAGGATGGGTTCAGGGAAGTTTTCGGGTTTGATAGCCTCAATAAGCATCAAGAGGAAGCCTTGCGATTTGTTTTTGAATCGAAGAGCGATGTTTTTGTGAATCTTCAGCTGGAGTTGGAAAGTCTGTTGTATTTCAGCTTTGCGGCCTATTGTGTATTCTTCTGTGGATCCAACTCGTGAGAAGAACATTGTAATCGTTGTTTCGCCGCTGATTAACCTGATGAAGGACTCTTAAATTCACGTAGAATAAGCGCAATATCGCACTCAGTGATGTCAGGTCCGTGTTAGAGATCAGGGCAGTCGAAAATGGAAGAGTAGACAGGCTTAACACGACTCCCACTGTTTCGTGATGTGAGAAGAAAACAACCTAAAACATTTGCCAAACAAGATCATTATACAGCATCCTAGAATTTAATTCCAACACGATAACCTGACGGCTACAAAACACTAACGCCTGTTGGATGCTAGTAATGCAACAAAATAACTGATGGAGGTGCACTCTTCTAAGAAACTACAATAGCCTTGAAAGGAACACCTGGAACACGGATATGAGACCTGCATAACCGTCCGTGATAAACATCATGAAAGATTATCCTTTAAGGTCACCACAGGCTAATAAACAAAAGGTCACGGTAATAGAGAATCGAAGGTCACTGATCCGACCGATTCAATCATGAGTTGCAACATAAATGAGCCAATAAACTTAAATAAAAATTGCCACAGAGGTAGCCAACACAACGGCATTAAGATTCTACTTAAGGCTCCACTGAGAAAATAAATTATTCCGTTCAGCAGATCGAAGGCCATAATTCACTAAGAGGCTAACGTTTGCGGGCCTGCATGTTACTTTATACAAATGTAGCACAATAGAGAATCAACCAATTTGCTGAGAGAAATATACAGAGAACCACCTTTCATAGGAAAGGTAAACTAAGACATCTTTGTTAGAGCTAAACTCACGT
>JAHPZR010033901.1:0-2500 GCA_019787425.1 Platygyra sinensis | reverse complement strand
GGTTTTCATTTTAATTTGGTTATCATGATGTGTGTCGATCTTGATATAACTCCAACATGCTTTTTGCTTTATAAAAAGTTTTTTTTTTCCGTGACGCCATATTTTGTTTATGATCACAACAGATGAGAAACTTTGGCCATGGCGGTCCTCCGATGCTACTAAGGGAGGTATGTTTACTTCAGCTGAAGTGTTACACTGATAGAAATTGTTTCTTTTTTACAAAAAGTTAACTCCAGCATGCTTTATAACTTGTTTATTGCCTTGACGTCATGTTTTCTGATAACAACAGATGAGAAACTCTGGCCATGGCAGTCCTCCGATATTACAAGGGAAGGTATGCTTACCTCAGCTGACGTATTATCTGTCATTAATTGTTTTTACTAAAATTAACTCCAGCATGCTTTATGACTTGATTCTTTCCTTGACGCCATGTTTTGTTCATGATCACAACAGATGAGAAACTCTGGCCATGGCATTCCTCTGATGTTACTAAGGAAGGTACGCTTACCTCAGCTGAAGTGTTGCCTGACATAAATTGTTGCTTGTTTTTTTTTTTACAAAAAAAATTAACTCCAGCATGCTTTATGTTTTATAACTATGTCTTGTTTCCTACCTTGACGCCATATTTTGTTTATTATTACAACAGATGAGAAACGTTGGCCTTGGCATTCCTCTGATGTTACTAAGGAAGGTATGCTTGCCTCAACTGTAACTCCAGCATGCTTTATGTTTTATAACTATTTATAAAATAACTGAGCCACTACGCGCGCTCTCGTTCGTCGATAGGTGTGTTTAGATGAGACATAGTTAATTGAGGGGAATGGTTATGAAACTCGTCAAAGTTCTTTGTTGTATGTTTTTGTTCGCTTTTTGGGCTCTGACCCTGCACAAAACACAATAGTTGTTTACCCCGAAATGAGGAACCAACCAATAGAAACGTGTTGGTTACGTAATTCATGCATAGTGTATGAGGGCAAAACAAAAGATTGTGCAGGGTCGTGGACCTTCCAACATAAATCTTGGCGTCTTTGTTTGCTCTTTTGATGTTTGCCGGGCTTCCTAACCAGTCTCCTCTATCAACTATGGATGAGAGTAGCATGCTTTACAACTTGTTTATTTTATTGACGCCATGCTTTGTTTATGATCACAACAGATGCCGAGAAACTTTGGCCTTGGCATTCCTCCGATGTTACTAAGGAAGGTATGCTTACCTCAGCTGAGGCAGTGTTACCTGACATAAATTGTTGTTGTTTTTTTGTTTTACAAAAAATAATTAACTCCAACATACTTCATGTTTTATAACTATGTCATATCATATTTCCTTCCTTGACGCCATATTTTGTTTATTATTACAACAGATGAGAAACGTTGGCCTTGGCATTCCTCTGATGTTACTAAGGAAGGTATGCTTACCTCAGCTGAAGTTTTACCTGACATAAATTGTTGTTGTTTTTTTTTTACAAAAAATAAATAACTCCAGCATGCTTCATGTTTTATAACTATGTGATGTTTCCTTCCTTGATGCCATATTTTGTTTATCATTACAACAGATGAGAAACTCTGGCCATGGCATTCCTCTGATGTTACTAAGGAAGGTATGCTTACCTCAGCTGAAGTGTTACCTGACATAGATTGTCGTTTTTCTTTTTTTACAAAAAATAATTAACTCCAGCATGCTTTATGTTTTATAACTATGTCACGTTTTCTTTCTTGATGCCATATTTTGTTTATTATTACAACAGATGAGAAACGTTGGCCTTGGCATTCCTCTGATGTTACTAAGGAAGGTATGCTTGCCTCAACTGTAACTCCAGCATGCTTTATGTTTTATAACTATTTATAAAATAACTGAGCCACTACGCGCGCTCTCGTTGGTCGATAGGTGTGTTTAGATGAGAGTAGCATGGTTTACAACTTGTTTATTTTATTGACGCCATGCTTTGTTTATGATCACAACAGATGCGAGAAACTTGGCCTTGGCATTCCTCCGATGTTACTAAGGAAGGTATGCTTACCTCAGCTGAGGCAGTGTTACCTGACATAAATTGTTGTTGTTTTTTTGTTTTACAAAAAATAATTAACTCCAGCATGCTTCATGTTTTATAACTATGTCATATCATATTTCCTTCCTTGACACCATATTTTGTTTATTATTACAACAGATGAGAAACGTTGGCCTTGGCATTCCTCTGATGTTACTAAGGAAGGTATGCTTACCTCAGCTGAAGTGTTACCTGACATAAATTGTTGTTGTTGTTTTTTTACAAAAAATAATTAACTCCAGCATGCTTCATGTTTTATAACTATGTCATGTTTCCTTCCTTGATGCCATATTTTGTTTATTATTACAACAGATGAGAAACGTTGGCCTTGGCATTCCTCTGATGTTACTAAGGAAGGTATGCTTACCTCAGCTGAAGTGTTACCTGACATAAATTGTTGTTGTTTTTTTTTGACAAAAAATAATTAACTCCAGCATGCTTCATGTTTTATAACTATG
>JAHPZR010033899.1:0-35550 GCA_019787425.1 Platygyra sinensis | reverse complement strand
AAGGGGCATTGTCACGCTACTTGGCAAGCTTATAAAAAGCCAGGAGTGTTGATCATTGAATTCCAAACTAATGATCTAGTTTTGTTATTAAGACTATTTGAATGTACTGAAACTGTTTCCTGTCGCCTGTCGCTACAGATGGCATGGATGGAAATGGATTGAAACTTGAAAAAATTGGCCAATTTTTTCAAGTTTTGATGCTACGTGTTCCAGAATCCTCAATGAATTTATTATGTTAGCCCTCTCTGATAAAATTCATTTATATCTTCGTCGTAGCTTTACAGAAGCATTTTGTTTATGATTAAAGCCTCAAGCACAGGCGGCCAAGCTCTCGTGCGATGAGAGTATGAGTTTTTTTAATCTTGTAATATGCGATCGTTCCGTGACATGTTATCGCCGTCGTCTACTGTTACATACGACCCAGTTTCATTACGCGAAACGTGACTCTGCTGACTCTGGCCTTTCAGCATTTGGAGGTGTTATGTTTCAACGTTTGAATTTACAAAGGTGTGTATGGGAAAAATGTTCAAAGAGAGGAAACTCGAAGAGCGATAACTCGCTGAAAAGGCTACGGATCGCGCTGAAAGCAAGATGACAATAGCAATGTAATCAACCTCCCAAAAAGAGTGTGGTGGAAACCCAGACACTGCAAACTTGTATGGGTATGAAACCTCTTGACACCAGTGCAGTTTGTAATGATAATTTCATGTCTATAGGTTAAGTTTGTTTGTCGTTGTTCAAGCTTGTTAAGGAAGACCTGGCTGTTCTTATAGGATTGGTGAGTACTCTTGTTGCATAAATGTTATAAGGACATTTATTTCAAAAATCACCCTCTAAATTTTTTTCAACATTGCAAACAAGAAGTGTTTTTTTTTGGCAGAAATTGCAAATAAGAGATAATGTAATTTCCCCAAAAAGACTACCAGTAATGACATTTTCTGAGCTCTTGATAGCCAGAGGGTGTGTCATCTTTTCTGGCTGCTTGCTTTGCTTAGTCTTCTTCATCCTGGGTAGATCATAAGGTTTCAACAATCTGTTTCCAACAGGACAAGTCCTTGGCAGCATGTTGTGCCTTGCACCATGTCAAGCCCATCATCTCTTTTAAGTTGGCCATCACAGTCCATCTCCAAGTTGTTCTGGGCCGTCCTTGCTTTCTTCTCCTAGGTGGTGTCCATCTGAGGGCAGCCTTGGGCATGTGGTCCAGGGCCAGGTTGTTCAAAGCCTGATTAAGCTAACCCAGGGTTAGCGAGAATTTTGATTTCAAATTTGTAACTTTTTGGTGAAGTGTTCTGTTTATATTGTTTGCCCTGCAGATTTATGCTGTAGTAATCTCAAACTACACCAAACATTGGAGGTGAAAAACATTTTTCCAAGAAAACATAATGGTTCAGTTAACGTTTAACGCTGGGTTAAAATTAACGGCTCTCGAACAACCCGGCCTGGTCTATCTTAAGGATGTGTCCAAGCCATCGAATCCAGTATTAGTTTTGTTTCATTAATTTTTTTCCACAGGGTCTGTTAGGGGGCAAGTTAGAAGTACAAGGTGATGACAAAAAACTGAAAAAGGATATGAAAATGTGAGTGGCAAAATTATGTCATGACTATTTACATTGCTTCAATCAAAAAAACGAAAAAAAGTACTTATAAACTAAGCAGTCCCTCCTCTTTCTTTATTGTAGGTTTGTTGATGCTTGTAGCACAGTTAATGTTTTGGGAAAATCAGCTGATGCCTCCAAGGTAGTTGATGCATTTTTTGTTTTTTCTTCTTCTTTTTTCCTAGTGTGCGATGTCACGTGAATAATCAAATGCACTTTGCAATAGATGGCTTAACATAAAAAAGGTTTTTTTATGGTTTTGGTAATTTTTTTTAGGTTAGCTGGTCAAAATTGGACTATGTATTGAGCTTAGAAGTTAATATTATTATGATGATTAAAGACCAGTTTCTGTTGTGTTCAGTGATCATGAATATTGCTTCTCCCATGCTAACTCTTCTTGTAGTACCGCTGTTGTACCATAAGAGGAGTTTGGGATGACATGGTCACCAAGTTTAATTGGTTAGTGGTTTACAAATAGTCCAATAAACCACCAAACCATAGACGCACATGACTGCACTGCAGACAGCATGTCAGTGGTTTTAAAATAATTCACTATTTAGCCTGTAGATATGACATGATTTTCTCTATCTGGATATTTTTCCTCTTCAGTCTTTGTTAGCAAGACTAGTGTACTGCATGTACTGCGTCCAACATCTTGAGACTAAATCTGTTCCAGGATTCTCACAAAAAGTGGTGACCGGTTCAATTAAAAACTTAGAAGGGAAACTGTTTTCTTAGTTAGCTTCAACCCTGAGCTGAAATCAGTATAATCCTGTGAGAAATGATTTGTCTACTTTGCTGTCTGGATGCTTGGTCTGCTTACTGTTTTTGTGGTTGTTTAGTCCCTGTTACATGTAGTAGACGTATACCAAAAATGATTTTTCATTCAAAATTGGTATATTAGATGATATGTTAAATGTTTTTTTTTCTTTCAGCAGGATACAGAAAACCTAGAATCTAAATGTACTTCAGTTATACCTGCAGAAGTTATCTTTAAAAAAGATGGTTCAGAATATACTCTTAGCAGTAAAGGTATTTACATTAATAATCTCTACATTAAACTGAAGTTTGCAGAATTGTTAAATAGGTCCGCAATGCGTACATTTACAACTGCTTTGATGAAAATGTATGCATTTTGTAGTGTTGCCAGTATAGTAATAATAAAGGGCATGAAAAATAGGTCTGCAAGGCATACATCCATCTACTGATTCTGTGAAGCTGTAGGTACTATGCCATGAGACACTTGACTGTAATTTGATAAGGACAGATAAACAGACTTTCAATGAGTACATGTTTCCAATGTAGCTTGGAGTATTAAATTTTAGTAAAATCTGCATACAAGCCTAGAGGCCCATTAGGCCAGCTCACTTATCTCCGGTTTCAGCAGAGTGAAGCAACTAGGAGTATTTCTACTCCTCCCTGGATGGGATGCTAGTCCATCGCAGAGTTACCCCAGCATTAATTTTCTCTAAAAAAGAAAAAAAGCATAAATTTTCTGGTACCCATTGATACTCATGACACAATGTCCCCAGCCAGGCCACTTTTTCTGAAAGAAAAGAGAGTAATGGTTGTAGGCAGGCTGCACAGGAAAATGCTACATTATAATCTGCTACAAGGGGGCACTTTCCATAAGTTTTATATCACCAAGTCATGGCTGCAGCTAAGGAGGAACGCCTCATTAGTTTGACACCTCGAGTAGCATCAGCTGTATTGACACTGATCAAGCAAAGCACAATTTTTCATGTTTGATCACACTGATTCCTCGCTGATCTAAAAATAATAATGATAACTTTTTTCTACCTTTCTTTTCTTTTCAGTAACTACGCGGTTTTGTAGGGAATGGGCCAAGACAATGTTGAGTGATGCAGGAGATAATCCCGTGTTCCTTCGACAAGTGATAGAGAACTACAAACTGAGGGTATGTGAAGAAAGACTAGACTACAATCCTTTCGTATTAAACCTAAATCCCCGTAATGATATTTTTGACTGTTTAGCTTAGGATTAGTCAGAACCTCTTTCAGTACAATCTTCAAAATCTCTGTTTCTCCAAAGTGAATAGCCTGTTATAAGAGAGAAAGGGAGCTTAAGCCATTTGGCCTCCCTACCCCGCTCCCCCTTCCCACATACAGCTGAACCGCAGGCTAACAGTGTCATATTACGGCTCCCCTTGCTGCACCTCCCTTCTCCCACATTTCCATTCCATTTCTCGTGACTGGGCCGTGACGCCTCTCGTTAACGTTGCGTGACGATCCATATACGGTAGCGACTGTGACACAGTGTACGTTGATTATGGGGAAGACCGTTCCAGTTAACAGTTGGTTTTGTGAAACACAGACTATCTGATTGAAAGAGGCTAAGATGTTTAGTAGTTGCGAAGACTGCGGGGTTATTTCTTTTTTTTAAGTTTGAACATCAAAGAATTAATGTGAGTGGCGAATGGCAGGTTTTTTAATTTTTTTTTTATCTCGGAGTGTTTCCCCGTTTCACTTTCACCGCATAACCGTTTCTCTTTCCTTCCGGCGTTTCAGGAAGGAAATTAGTAGGAAATTACTTGTGTGCAAAGAGACACTTGTGAGCAAATTCGCCATTGATTGAAATCACTAGACTGTTCAAGGCTCTTTTTTCTTCTTCTGATTTGATTCGTTCGTTAAACGCGCGGATAGAATCGCGAGAGAACTAGATGCCAGCGCAAAGCGGAAGACTTGACTAGCTTCACTCGCAAAACCCCACCCCTTACCCTCAACCCCCCGTTCGCTTCGCTCTACTTTCGCGTGCGTAAACTGCGTAAATAGAGTGACTGTGAGCAGTCTGTGAAATCGCCACTCGTATAGCAACAAAAGTCACTTGTACAAATGCTTTCCAATTTTATTATTATTTTGTCTTTGTTCAGTTGCCAGGTTATTAACTGTTATTTTCTGGAATGTCTTTGGACTAGACTTTGCACCAAGGTCTTTCCGTGTACAGAGACGTGGAAAGAAACAACCCTCTGTTACTCGCGCTTTAGTACGCTTGTTTCTTCACTCGACAACTGCATCTTTTTTATATTTATTTGCACTTTATATTGATGTCGTCATTCGTTTTTCATGTATTCTTTCCACTGTAAAGAATCTTTTGATATTGTAACCATCGCGATAGGCGCATTTTCCATCGATAACAAAAGGCAAAATTCTGCCTTTTGTTTAAACGAAATCCCATAATAGCCCGTATTAGACATTTTGGTTTGCCATCGATTTATAAGCTTTGGTAAGACTGTTAAGCTATCACTAGTGTTAATCATTTTGATCAAAAAATTTCGCCACTTTTTTAACAGATTAGCAATAATGCGTTAGCTTAATTTTAAATTCAATTTCTAAAGACACTCTCGTGTACACAAGATAGTCCCTCTAATCTGTTAATTTTGACGAGCAATAAAGAACTTGAATAGAAGGCAATTGAACCTCAAACTCTTCGGAACATTAATCAAGTGCAGGGAAATTTCTGTCCACCCCCAACCACGCAGTGCTTACAGTTTGAATTTGGATTGTATTCTGTAACAGAAACGAGCTACCCGCAAAATTCAGTAATGGTTCTCCGTAGAATTAAAACTTCGAAAGACTTTTAAGTTATCATTATCGCAGCCATTAATCACAATTTTCGACAAGTTTAATTAATTTTTCCTTTTGTTTGTGTTTTTGCACCTCGACTTGTCACATCTATTATCACACTGTCGAGACTACATTGACAGCTTAACGTTATGATGTTTTTCTTCCTTCAGGTAAATCATGATTTGAATACATTAAAGAGGCTTTAAGACAAGCAGAGACAGATCATTACTCGCTGTACAGGTCGGTATTAATGGCTGCGAAACTGTAATTGTATTGATTTCATATTCCGCGCCCTTTAACAACAGGGATGTCTGGAAGCAATGCGCGCAAACTGATTACCTGATTTGAATTGCGATATTTCGCCTTCGAGAGTTAGACCATAGAGAATTAATTCACGAGCGAGTATGCAACAAATCGCTTAATACCCACGAATACAAGCGCCAGTTAACACAGCGAGTTTTACTGTTTAATTTCTTCGACTCTTTGCAAGCTTAAGGGTTTGTTCAGTACTTTTAATCTCGTTATTTTTTACTGTTACGTACTATCTTTAAAAGGTCGTTGGTTTCTCTCTCTAAGTCGAGTGTGGAAGTCATGAAAGACTTATTTAAGCGGAATTTCCATTCGTTTTAATGTCAAACAACTCGTACGTTTCGTGCGTTGCATCTTTAAATGAATCTCTAGCCTGAGAAGGTTTCACTGAAGTTGAATTGTTTTCTGTTGGTGAGATGCAGTAATATAGCGAGTCTTTGAGAACTCTAGAGTCCTAAGGTGCCCTTTCGTACAGAAAATCAATATCAGAAATTATTTAGGAAACTCTGTTTCTGCAGCTGTACGAAGCCATTCACTCGTTACCCAAGTAACGCTGTTATTTCGTAGCTTTTAACCTTGTGTTTCCGAAGTACATATTTGACTTTCAATTGGAAAATGTTTTGACCGAGCCGTGCACGACAGGAAACTGCTGCTTAGGGCAGCTTGAATTGTCACACTGTAGGCTCAAAAGTTAAAACCGCATAACGACTCGAGGACGATAAGTAAATATTCGTGATAACCTGTTTGCGCTAGTTGTTCGTTAAATTTCAACACCTTTTCTCGAGGGAAAATTCTGTTTGTTCAGCTATTTGCGCAGTTGTTTCAAGGCGCGCCGAGATGAGAACAAAACAAAACTTGGGATCATTTGGCGTGTTATCTAAACATCCCTTTCCGGGGTTTGACGCTTTGTTGCGCTTGAAGGCAATAACATTAACCTTAACTCTTTCTTTAGACCAATGCCAACACAGACAGATTTGTGCTTTATTGTCATTAGCATCTCTAATTGCGTTCGCTTTGTTCCTCTTTGCGTCACCGAGATGAAAGGATGTTATGGAATACCAACGCCCTCTCTTGAAAATGCTCGCAGGCTAACAAACCTTTTGATATATGGCTTTATAAAGCAGTCAAGCTGACGCGCCTTAGTTTCTCGACTTTCTGGTCAGGTTTCTCGTGATCCTTACCTTTCGCGCGTGGTTCAATGTTCCGAAATGTTTTTCCTTTTGTTGATTAGAGAAAGTTTTCTTCCCAGGGGGGTGGGGGGGGACTTGCATTCGAAAGGGGTGGGGGTGCTCGTGGTATGGCTAAGGGGGTGTAAATCTTGGATTTGGTCTCACTTAGAGTGTACAGTGTTCTGGGGAAAACGCCATCATATGTAGCCCATATGTTGCCGTGAAGGTCTTGTTTAGGGTTTCACGAGGAGAGACGAATTGTCTTTTGTTCGCCCCTTATCAAAGCCGGTCAAGGCGTCAATAATGCGATCAAGAGACCCTGTTAAAATATTTCGGATGACTGATTGCCTCAGCTGATAGTATCGCTAAATCGTCTAGCGAGATAGAGTGCAAATTTTAACTCGGGTAGTTTTCTCACAAACACCGGAGACTTGATGACGCTATTGCACGCATCGATCTCACAAACGGCGGGAAAATTGACCAATCGTTTGCGTCCGTGACTGACCGACCGTAGCGATACTATTGGCTCCTAATGTCAACATTTGATTGGTCGAACAGTTTATAGTTATTGTTGCAGTTAACTTCGAGGGACCCAGACACTTGAGAAAATCTGTAATCTGGCAAGAAAAGTTTTGATCTAGTTTACATAAGAGATTATTGAAGTAGTTATCGTAAGGTAAGAGATTAACATCCATTTTGTTTTCAAAGTGATCAACCTTATGCAAGGACCACTCCCGGGGACCACTGTGGTTTGCTGAAAAGCTGTGTAAGAGTTTCTGTCAATACACGAGCATGTGAACAACGTGTAAAGCGAAATCGGATGGAGTTAAAAGTTGTGTCTGATTTTGTGCAGGGTGGCCAGTCCTTTCTTCAGTATAATAAAGATACGGGCTTGCTTAAGGTTTTGTGTAACAAGACCAAGTTCACGTGAGATCAACAAGTCAATAAGACGATCATCTGTCTTTGAGATCGTTTACGTCACGATTACATTGACCGGTACGGTAGTCTTGTAATGTCGCGAGCGGCGCTATGGGAAATGACAAACTGAAAGCACGTCACCTAGGGCAGATAAAAGGCTCGATGACGGGATGGAAATTTAATTAGTTCTGGAACTCGTCCAGAAACGAATTCCGCTGCCATTAACAGATTTTAAATCCGTCGTCTTTAGACTCTACATCTACACATAGTGAAAGACCACTTGTTTATTTATCGGCTTGAAGTTGAAAAAGGTAAATGATACCCTTATCGATTATGTTCCCTTTGATCTGACGAAGAGCCCCGGCGAAGAGCCAATGTGATGCTCGAAACGTCAGCTTCACAAACTATTGCGGTTAATTTTTTTAACTCCTTTATCAACTTCAGTATTGCAACAACCTGTCTTTCATTATTATCGTTACTGGGATCGCTTCAAACAGGCGTTTAACTAATGTCTCGGGTTAACCGTGGCGTTCCGCGAATGCAAACGGATTTTCTACTTGTTCGTTCACGCCCTGCAGGGCGTGAAAAACAAGGCTGTAAAAGTTTCCTACTTTTCAAAGAGTTTTTCTGTAGGTTGCATGAAATGTAATCCACGTTTAACTATGAGCAATCTTATTATATTTCTCCTTTAGAGAATTTTGTGATCATAGCTTAAATCTCCTTGAATTTATCAAGAGGACGTAAAAAAACTCAATGAGAATTGAAGATGAAGGGAACGTGATTTTTGCTCATTGGGAAGTGAAATTTTGGAATAAAAAAACGACTATATATGGGCAAACAATGCGTTCTGGAATCAACTATTGGCATGGTACCTGTCTGAAGGCTGTGTGGGTTCGTGCTAAAACGTTCGTACTGTGCGGTTTTCCTCTGCTGGTCGCGTGGGTTTACCTTTATCAAAACCAATTATGTAAACCCAACGCGTTTGACGTTCTCGACCGTTCTTTGCGCACAACAGCTTTTGAGTGAAAAACAAAAAACGTAACTGTTTGCAGGGACTGTCTCGCCAGACGCGCATGTAATTGCTCCTGTAGGAACCCTCTAGCCTGCGTAGCAAGCGTTTCCGTGGGGTTGGGGAGCAAAGAAAGACCAAGGAACGGTATTTTTCCCGCGCGAAAATGGGGCGAGAGCCAAAGTGAACCCCACGGAAACGCTTGCTACGCAGGCTAGGAACCCTCGCGAGGTCAGGATGCAAATTACGTCACTGTATTGGAATGGTGCATTAGATATCTGGATAAATCCAAATCGTCCGACAGTTGTGTTAAAAAGCCCATTCCTATACTGTTTTACTGTTTGTTACCCTCGGTGACAGACCACAAGTAGGTCGACGTGCAATATTTCTCCTTTTCGAATGTTCTGTCTGACTCGCCAAATTGCATTTTTCTAGAACTTAATTGCCGGATCATTTTAACAACACTCCGTCCCTGAAATCTAAGTATTTAAAAGAGAATTAAAACACTCATTTCCTGTTCAACTCTTTGTTGTCTAGTTTCAATGACATTTGCCCTGCGACCGTCCTAAATTACTTCAGTGCACAATTGGTAAAATTGTGACCTGCATTCTGCAATTTACTTCCCCTCCCCGGCATCGTAGATTCAGTACAGCACACGCCCTCTTTTCCCCAGCCGGATCCTACGCACAACGGAAACGATTGTAAAAACGAAACGGGGCGTTGGAATTTTACGCTTTCTTCTTCAAAACAAACCGATAACCCCCTCTGCTGTGTGATTTAAGGTGGCCATCCCACCCGTTTTTGATTGATTTCGAAAAAAGTATTCAAAAGGATTCCTAGAACTGAAGTTAGCGTGACATTAATAGATGGATGCCCGGCAAAATAAGATTTCGTTTCTCCACACGCGATTTCGTCTCTCTTTATTCATTGTAAAGTTACGTCATCGGAGCAAGTGAGTTGTTTATTGACAACTGTTCTCGGAAAATCACTTGAACGAAAATTACCTTGTAGAACTAGAAATCGAGTGAATAATTCTGTCCTCGAGAAGCATTGTATTTATTCTGTATTGCCATCTATAATAAATTTCAGCCTTTTTGACGGAAAGTGAAACACTTAAGAAAATGGTTTTCCTGTGACATACGCACAGCACTGGCATTTACTCCCCTTTTCCCTATGTTCCCTGGATTGCTCGGTAATACATGGATGACTTTTAAATGCATTTGTTCAAGATATTTTGAAAGTGCATTTTATACTATACCCTTTTCAATGCTTCAACTCGTTAAAGCCCTTCCCTTCTTTATACCTCCGGCCTGGAAAAGCAACCCCATTCAGGAGAACCCTTGCCTTAACGTCCATTGTAGGGAGTTGTACCCCCTCCCCTCCCTCTCCTGGGAGCTATGGCGAGAGTGAAAAGGGATGGCAGCATGTGAAGTTCACGTTTCCAAGATTGGATTAAATAATTTCATTTTTGAAAGTAGATCTTGTCATATTGTAGAATTAACCGAGAAATTTACCTTCAACGTTAAGTTGGCGTATGTCACGTTGTTATTTTCATAAACATCAAAGGAGTTCTAGGTTTATACAACTGTGTTTACGGTACGCGCAAAACGCTTTACTTCTCTTAGTAGGGGCTGCAGTACTTTACAAACGGCTAATGTCTTTCAGCAGTGTTTCTAATCCTAGGAATTCAGCAAATTAAAAATGCATTAAATAACCTACGAGTGTAATTGGATGTGTAGTTCAAAGGCCTTTTCAAAGGCGTAAATATGCCTCCAGGCAAAACCAGCTGAAGTGTAAGCCTGCGATCAGGCGTTCTTTTTTATCGGCGAACTTTCACCGTTCACCGAAAAAGAAAAGAACGCCTGATCGCAGATTTGCCTGGTGTGGCTCTCTGACTGCTTTTGCGCCGTGCTGTCCAGGAGCCTCATATAAAGTATTTCTTTGTCTCTTTCACGTGAAGTGGTGTTTGAATCAAATAGAACCTTTTAATAATGGTACAAAGGAAAAAGATCGTGTGGATCGTGGAAGCTATATAGAGACATTCCAGGATGTTCAAATTACTGAAATTAGACATGACGGAAGCAGATGTTTTTTTTTTAACAACGGGTCGACAAAAATCGAGTATTTACCAGTAGAGAAAGTTGACGATAAGCCGACACTGAGGTATCTGTCAGATTTCATCATTCCACGAATATTTTGAGCACATTTTTTACTTGGATTCTTTCATTTAATTACAGGGAGATTTGCAAGTCTTCCCAAAAAACTTTCTTTGGTGGTGACTCAGCTGAATACCGCGCCTTATCTTGAAACCTTCGTAATCACGTGCAGTGCACGTGATACATGCCTGACAGTAAACTATACAGAACGATCAGCTGCATAAGCATCAGTGCTTTAGGATGAAAATATTTCTCTTTGAGTTACTTTTCAACAATTTGTTGTAAACACTGGAAAATCCTACCTTTTTGGACAAACACTGTTTTCAAATGGTGCATCATCCAATGTTTGGTGTATTGTCGGGTTTGTGTTCATAAAATGGTATGCACTAAAATGGCTTTCGCGTTCCGTTTAGGGCAAGTGTCTTTACTCAGCCATGTTAGCATTACGGTCAATTAGTTTTATAACCTCACCTACTTCTAAGAATTCCGTATTTTGAGAGAAGGTTCATAGAAAGGAATATTCCCATTATGAAAATAAGGTCTCAGAATTCGTCGTTACTCTCCGCTCTCTGGTCAGGGAGTTGCGCGTTTTTTGTGCTTTTCGCCAACACGTGGACCCTTCGTGGTGCATGTGCTCTGAAGTTAAATAGTGATGCTAAGTTTGTCAAGGGGCCAATTAAAGTCAACTATTTGATTTTTTTGTGTGTGTTTTACAGGTCGTACGTGTTTCTGCTGAAATGTGGAAATGGTCCTATCTTGCTCCGTAACACGACGTTAGAGGCTCGTACGCTTTGTTCTGTAGACACGCTGAATATTATCAGAGTGCTGGAAGAGTACATTGAGGAAAACGATAAATTTGGAATCGAAGCTCTGTCAGAGTAAACAGAAACGATCAGAGAATACCACTCTTCATACATGTGGAGCGCACCTGGAGGATGTATCAAAAGTGTTATACAAAGTATATCTATATGATATATTAATCGCAGGATTTTCAACTGTCAGAAAATATAAATGGTATTAAACTATGCGGGATGTATATCATATGTTACAAATGAATGTCAAAGAAGTTGGAATTCGGCGACGGTCGAAGGCAAGAATACATCGCCATAGACCATTCGTCATTTGTTATTCTCTTCGTCTTCACGGTATGACTGCATTGAGGAACTCGGTCAATTAAGAGAACTTGTAGCACTCTTCTTCTCAATCTTCTCAATATGTTATGGATTAGTTTAAGGGTGTGTTCCTTTGGGGTGTTCTGGAGCAGGATCAGTGATCGAAGATCTCTCTGGATCATGGTACATCAAAAGAACCGATGAATCCATGACCAGAGTGGATTCACCGCTGCCTTTGATGCAGCATGTTCCAGACAGATCTTGGATCCCTGATTCTGATCCAGATCACCCCAAAGGAACGCACCCTAAGAGTTTTGGAATAAACTTGGCTCATATAAAAAAGACGGGGATGCTTGTCGTTATCTCTAAGTGTTTTCAACTCCAAAGGTCCACAACGGAGCATATGCGGTACGTTTTACGGTTATTGAGACGAAAATATAAAACAGGAGATAATGTTTTGTCTTTGGAGTTGGTACTTCTTAGGGGCTGAGAAATTTCAAGCGACGCCCACAAAACAGGGCCGGGTTGTTCGAAAGCCGGTTAACGTTAACCCAGGGTTAAACGTTAACTGAAGCAGTACGTTTTCTTATTTAAAAATGTTTTTCGCCTCTAACGTTTGGTGTAGTTTGAGGTTACTAAAGGTCAAAACTGAAGGCTAAACAATATAAACAGAACACCTCACCAAAAAGTTACAAAATTGAAATAAAAATTCTCGCTGACCCTGGGTTAACTTAATCGGGCTTTGAACAACCCGGCCCAGGATTTTGGTACCTCTTCAAAATTACCGATATGACTCCCATCCCCGTGCTTTTTACATGGGAGTCCCCCCCCCCCCCCCCCCACCTCCCGGGTATCGAACTCAGTTCGTTTTACCTTGGATATCCTTTTTGCTATCACGATCGCTAACCCCTGACATCTTGAACTAGTGTCGTTTTCCTTCAGAGTTTCAGTCGGAGTATTCTGAGGGAGGAAAAGTCCACGCCATTACTGGCACTCTGATAATATTCAGCGTGTCTACAGAACAAAGCGTACGAGCCTCTAACGTCGTGTTACGGAGGCAAGATAGGACCATTCCACATTTCAGCAGAAACACGTACGACCTGTAAAACACACACAAAAAAAATCAAATAGTTGACTTTAATTGGCCCCTTGACAAAACTTAGCATCACTATTTAACTTCAGAGCACATGCACCACGAAGGGTCCACGTGTTGGCGAAAAGCACAAAAAACGCGCAACTCCCTGACCAGAGAGCGGAGAGTAACGACGAATTCTGAGACCTTATTTTCATAATGGGAATATTCCTTTCTAATGAACCTTCTCTCAAAATACGGAATTCTTAGAAGTAGGTGAGGTTATAAACTAATTGACCGTAATGCTAACATGGCTGAGTAAAGACACTTGCCCTAAAACGGAACGCGAAAGCCATTTTAGTGCATACCATTTTATGAACACAACCCGACAATACACCAAACATTGGATGATGCACCATTTGAAAACAGTGTTTGTCCAAAAAGGTAGGATTTTCCAGTGTTTACAACAAATTGTTGAAAAGTAACTCAAAGAGAAATATTTTCATCCTAAAGCACTGATGCTTATGCAGCTGATCGTTCTGTATAGTTTACTGTCAGGCATGTATCACGTGCACTGCACGTGATTACGAAGGTTTCAAGATAAGGCGCGGTATTCAGCTGAGTCACCACCAAAGAAAGTTTTTTGGGAAGACTTGCAAATCTCCCTGTAATTAAATGAAAGAATCCAAGTAAAAAATGTGCTCAAAATATTCGGGAATGATGAAATCTGACAGATACCTCAGTGTCGGCTTATCGTCAACTTCTCTACTGGTAAATACTCGATTTTTGTCGACCCGTTGTTAAAAAAAAAACATTCTGCTTCCGTCATGTCTAATTTCAGTAATTTGAACATCCTGGAATGTCTCTATATAGCTCCACGATCCACACGATCTTTTTTCCTTTGTACCATTATTAAAAGGTTCTATTTGATTCAACATCCACTTCACGTGAAAGAGACAAAGAAATACTTTATATGAGGCTCCTGGACAGCACGGCGCAAAAGCAGTCAGAGAGCCACACCAGGCAAATCTGCGATCAGGCGTTCTTTTCTTTTTCGGTGAACGGTGAAAGTTCGCCGATAAAAAAAGAACGCCTGATCGCAGGCTTACACTTCAGTGGTTTTGCCTGGAGGCATATTTACGCCTTTGAAAAGGCCTTTGAACTACACATCCAATTACACTCGTAGGTTATTTAATGCATTTTTAATTTGCTGAATTCCTAGGATTAGAAACACTGCTGAAAGACATTAGCCGTTTGTAAAGTACTGGCAGCCCATACTAAGAGAAGTAAAGCGTTTTGCGCGTACCGTAAACACAGTTGTATAAACCTAGAACTCCTTTGATGTTTATGAAAATAACAACGTGACATACGCCAACTTAAAACGTTGAAGGTAAATTTCTCGGTTAAGCCCTTCCCTTCTTGACCTCACGCTGTGAAAGCACCCATTCAGAGAACCCCTATGCTTAAGTCCAATCTGTAGGAAACGTTGAACTTCCCATGCTGCCATCCCTTCTCACTCTCGCCTGGAGCTAGGCTGAGAGTGAAAAGGGATGGCAGCATGGGAAGTACAACGTTTCCAAGATTGGACTTAAATAGGTTCATTCTGAATGGAGTGCTTGTCAGGGGAGGTCAAGAAGGGAAGGGCTTAACCGAGAAATTTACCTTCAACGTTTTAAGTTGGCGTATGTCACGTTGTTATTTTCATAAACATCAAAGGAGTTCTAGGTTTATACAACTGTGTTTACGGTACGCGCAAAACGCTTTACTTCTCTTAGTATGGGCTGCCAGTACTTTACAAACGGCTAATGTCTTTCAGCAGTGTTTCTAATCCTAGGAATTCAGCAAATTAAAAATGCATTAAATAACCTACGAGTGTAATTGGATGTGTAGTTCAAAGGCCTTTTCAAAGGCGTAAATATGCCTCCAGGCAAAACCAGCTGAAGTGTAAGCCTGCGATCAGGCGTTCTTTGTTTATCGGCGAACTTTCACCGTTCACCGAAAAAGAAAAGAACGCCTGATCGCAGATTTGCCTGGTGTGGCTCTCTGACTGCTTTTGCGCCGTGCTGTCCAGGAGCCTCATATAAAGTATTTCTTTGTCTCTTTCACGTGAAGTGGATGTTGAATCAAATAGAACCTTTTAATAATGGTACAAAGGAAAAAAGATCGTGTGGATCGTGGAGCTATATAGAGACATTCCAGGATGTTCAAATTACTGAAATTAGACATGACGGAAGCAGAATGTTTTTTTTTTAACAACGGGTCGACAAAAATCGAGTATTTACCAGTAGAGAAGTTGACGATAAGCCGACACTGAGGTATCTGTCAGATTTCATCATTCCCGAATATTTTGAGCACATTTTTTACTTGGATTCTTTCATTTAATTACAGGGAGATTTGCAAGTCTTCCCAAAAAACTTTCTTTGGTGGTGACTCAGCTGAATACCGCGCCTTATCTTGAAACCTTCGTAATCACGTGCAGTGCACGTGATACATGCCTGACAGTAAACTATACAGAACGATCAGCTGCATAAGCATCAGTGCTTTAGGATGAAAATATTTCTCTTTGAGTTACTTTTCAACAATTTGTTGTAAACACTGGAAAATCCTACCTTTTTGGACAAACACTGTTTTCAAATGGTGCATCATCCAATGTTTGGTGTATTGTCGGGTTGTGTTCATAAAATGGTATGCACTAAAATGGCTTTCGCGTTCCGTTTTAGGGCAAGTGTCTTTACTCAGCCATGTTAGCATTACGGTCAATTAGTTTATAACCTCACCTACTTCTAAGAATTCCGTATTTTGAGAGAAGGTTCATTAGAAAGGAATATTCCCATTATGAAAATAAGGTCTCAGAATTCGTCGTTACTCTCCGCTCTCTGGTCAGGGAGTTGCGCGTTTTTTGTGCTTTTCGCCAACACGTGGACCCTTCGTGGTGCATGTGCTCTGAAGTTAAATAGTGATGCTAAGTTTTGTCAAGGGGCCAATTAAAGTCAACTATTTGATTTTTTTTGTGTGTGTTTTACAGGTCGTACGTGTTTCTGCTGAAATGTGGAATGGTCCTATCTTGCCTCCGTAACACGACGTTAGAGGCTCGTACGCTTTGTTCTGTAGACACGCTGAATATTATCAGAGTGCCAGTAATGGCGTGGACTTTTCCTCCCTCAGAATACTCCGACTGAAACTCTGAAGGAAAACGACACTAGTTCAAGATGTCAGGGGTTAGCGATCGTGATAGCAAAAAGGATATCCAAGGTAAAACGAACTGAGTTCGATACCCGGGAGGTGGGGGGGGGGGGGGGGGGACTCCCATGTAAAAAGCACGGGGATGGGGAGTCATATCGGTAATTTTGAAGAGGTACCAAAATCCTGGCCGGGTTGTTCAAAGCCCGATTAAGTTAACCCAGGGTCAGCGAGAATTTTTATTTCAATTTTGTAACTTTTTGGTGAGGTGTTCTGTTTATATTGTTTAGCCTTCAGTTTTGACCTTTAGTAACCTCAAACTACACCAAACGTTAGAGGCGAAAAACATTTTTAAATAAGAAAACGTACTGCTTCAGTTAACGTTTAACCCTGGGTTAACGTTAACCGGCTTTCGAACAACCCGGCCCTGTTTTGTGGGCGTCGCTTGAAATTTCTCAGCCCCTAAGAAGTACCAACTCCAAAGACAAAACATTATCTCCTGTTTTATATTTTCGTCTCAATAACCGTAAAACGTACCGCATATGCTCCGTTGTGGACCTTTGGAGTTGAAAACACTTAGAGATAACGACAAGCATCCCCGTCTTTTTTATATGAGCCAAGTTTATTCCAAAACTCTTAGGGTGCGTTCCTTTGGGGTGATCTGGATCAGAATCAGGGATCCAAGATCTGTCTGGAACATGCTGCATCAAAGGCAGCGGTGAATCCACTCTGGTCATGGATTCATCGGTTCTTTTGATGTACCATGATCCAGAGAGATCTTCGATCACTGATCCTGCTCCAGAACACCCCAAAGGAACACACCCTTAAACTAATCCATAACATATTGAGAAGATTGAGAAGAAGAGTGCTACAAGTTCTCTTAATTGACCGAGTTCCTCAATGCAGTCATACCGTGAAGACGAAGAGAATAACAAATGACGAATGGTCTATGGCGATGTATTCTTGCCTTCGACCGTCGCCGAATTCCAACTTCTTTGACATTCATTTGTAACATATGATATACATCCCGCATAGTTTAATACCATTTATATTTTCTGACAGTTGAAAATCCTGCGATTAATATATCATATAGATATACTTTGTATAACACTTTTGATACATCCTCCAGGTGCGCTCCACATGTATGAAGAGTGGTATTCTCTGATCGTTTCTGTTTACTCTGACAGAGCTTCGATTCCAAATTTATCGTTTTCCTCAATGTACTCTTCCAGCACTCTGATAATATTCAGCGTGTCTACAGAACAAAGCGTACGAGCCTCTAACGTCGTGTTACGGAGCAAGATAGGACCATTTCCACATTTCAGCAGAAACACGTACGACCTGTAAAACACACACAAAAAAATCAAATAGTTGACTTTAATTGGCCCCTTGACAAACTTAGCATCACTATTTAACTTCAGAGCACATGCACCACGAAGGGTCCACGTGTTGGCGAAAAGCACAAAAAACGCGCAACTCCCTGACCAGAGAGCGGAGAGTAACGACGAATTCTGAGACCTTATTTTCATAATGGGAATATTCCTTTCTATGAACCTTCTCTCAAAATACGGAATTCTTAGAAGTAGGTGAGGTTATAAAACTAATTGACCGTAATGCTAACATGGCTGAGTAAAGACACTTGCCCTAAACGGAACGCGAAAGCCATTTTAGTGCATACCATTTTATGAACACAAACCCGACAATACACCAAACATTGGATGATGCACCATTTGAAAACAGTGTTTGTCCAAAAAGGTAGGATTTTCCAGTGTTTACAACAAATTGTTGAAAAGTAACTCAAAGAGAAATATTTTCATCCTAAAGCACTGATGCTTATGCAGCTGATCGTTCTGTATAGTTTACTGTCAGGCATGTATCACGTGCACTGCACGTGATTACGAAGGTTTCAAGATAAGGCGCGGTATTCAGCTGAGTCACCACCAAAGAAAGTTTTTTGGGAAGACTTGCAAATCTCCCTGTAATTAAATGAAAGAATCCAAGTAAAAAATGTGCTCAAAATATTCGTGGAATGATGAAATCTGACAGATACCTCAGTGTCGGCTTATCGTCAACTTTCTCTACTGGTAAATACTCGATTTTTGTCGACCCGTTGTTAAAAAAAAAACATCTGCTTCCGTCATGTCTAATTTCAGTAATTTGAACATCCTGGAATGTCTCTATATAGCTTCCACGATCCACACGATCTTTTTCCTTTGTACCATTATTAAAAGGTTCTATTTGATTCAAACACCACTTCACGTGAAAGAGACAAAGAAATACTTTATATGAGGCTCCTGGACAGCACGGCGCAAAAGCAGTCAGAGAGCCACACCAGGCAAATCTGCGATCAGGCGTTCTTTTCTTTTTCGGTGAACGGTGAAAGTTCGCCGATAAAAAAGAACGCCTGATCGCAGGCTTACACTTCAGCTGGTTTTGCCTGGAGGCATATTTACGCCTTTGAAAAGGCCTTTGAACTACACATCCAATTACACTCGTAGGTTATTTAATGCATTTTTAATTTGCTGAATTCCTAGGATTAGAAACACTGCTGAAAGACATTAGCCGTTTGTAAAGTACTGCAGCCCCTACTAAGAGAAGTAAAGCGTTTTGCGCGTACCGTAAACACAGTTGTATAAACCTAGAACTCCTTTGATGTTTATGAAAATAACAACGTGACATACGCCAACTTAACGTTGAAGGTAAATTTCTCGGTTAATTCTACAATATGACAAGATCTACTTTCAAAAATGAAATTATTTAATCCAATCTTGGAAACGTGAACTTCACATGCTGCCATCCCTTTTCACTCTCGCCATAGCTCCCAGGAGAGGGAGGGGAGGGGGTACAACTCCCTACAATGGACGTTAAGGCAAGGGTTCTCCTGAATGGGGTTGCTTTTCCAGGCCGGAGGTATAAAGAAGGGAAGGGCTTTAACGAGTTGAAGCATTGAAAAGGGTATAGTATAAAATGCACTTTCAAAATATCTTGAACAAATGCATTTAAAAGTCATCCATGTATTACCGAGCAATCCAGGGAACATAGGGAAAAGGGGAGTAAATGCCAGTGCTGTGCGTATGTCACAGGAAAACCATTTTCTTAAGTGTTTCACTTTCCGTCAAAAAGGCTGAAATTTATTATAGATGGCAATACAGAATAAATACAATGCTTCTCGAGGACAGAATTATTCACTCGATTTCTAGTTCTACAAGGTAATTTTCGTTCAAGTGATTTTCCGAGAACAGTTGTCAATAAACAACTCACTTGCTCCGATGACGTAACTTTACAATGAATAAAGAGAGACGAAATCGCGTGTGGAGAAACGAAATCTTATTTTGCCGGGCATCCATCTATTAATGTCACGCTAACTTCAGTTCTAGGAATCCTTTTGAATACTTTTTTCGAAATCAATCAAAAACGGGTGGGATGGCCACCTTAAATCACACAGCAGAGGGGGTTATCGGTTTGTTTTGAAGAAGAAAGCGTAAAATTCCAACGCCCCGTTTCGTTTTTACAATCGTTTCCGTTGTGCGTAGGATCCGGCTGGGGAAAAGAGGGCGTGTGCTGTACTGAATCTACGATGCCGGGGAGGGGAAGTAAATTGCAGAATGCAGGTCACAATTTTACCAATTGTGCACTGAAGTAATTTAGGACGGTCGCAGGGCAAATGTCATTGAAACTAGACAACAAAGAGTTGAACAGGAAATGAGTGTTTTAATTCTCTTTTAAATACTTAGATTTCAGGGACGGAGTGTTGTTAAAATGATCCGGCAATTAAGTTCTAGAAAAATGCAATTTGGCGAGTCAGACAGAACATTCGAAAAGGAGAAATATTGCACGTCGACCTACTTGTGGTCTGTCACCGAGGGTAACAAACAGTAAAACAGTATAGGAATGGGCTTTTTAACACAACTGTCGGACGATTTGGATTTATCCAGATATCTAATGCACCATTCCAATACAGTGACGTAATTTGCATCCTGACCTCGCGAGGGTTCCTAGCCTGCGTAGCAAGCGTTTCCGTGGGGTTCACTTTGGCTCTCGCCCCATTTTCGCGCGGGAAAAATACCGTTCCTTGGTCTTTCTTTGCTCCCCAACCCCACGGAAACGCTTGCTACGCAGGCTAGAGGGTTCCTACAGGAGCAATTACATGCGCGTCTGGCGAGACAGTCCCTGCAAACAGTTACGTTTTTTGTTTTTCACTCAAAAGCTGTTGTGCGCAAAGAACGGTCGAGAACGTCAAACGCGTTGGGTTTACATAATTGGTTTTGATAAAGGTAAACCCACGCGACCAGCAGAGGAAAACCGCACAGTACGAACGTTTTAGCACGAACCCACACAGCCTTCAGACAGGTACCATGCCAATAGTTGATTCCAGAACGCATTGTTTGCCCATATATAGTCGTTTTTTTATTCCAAAATTTCACTTCCCAATGAGCAAAAATCACGTTCCCTTCATCTTCAATTCTCATTGAGTTTTTTTACGTCCTCTTGATAAATTCAAGGAGATTTAAGCTATGATCACAAAATTCTCTAAAGGAGAAATATAATAAGATTGCTCATAGTTAAACGTGGATTACATTTCATGCAACCTACAGAAAAACTCTTTGAAAAGTAGGAAACTTTTACAGCCTTGTTTTTCACGCCCTGCAGGGCGTGAACGAACAAGTAGAAAATCCGTTTGCATTCGCGGAACGCCACGGTTAACCCGAGACATTAGTTAAACGCCTGTTTGAAGCGATCCCAGTAACGATAATAATGAAAGACAGGTTGTTGCAATACTGAAGTTGATAAAGGAGTTAAAAAAATTAACCGCAATAGTTTGTGAAGCTGACGTTTCGAGCATCACATTGGCTCTTCGCCGGGGCTCTTCGTCAGATCAAAGGGAACATAATCGATAAGGGTATCATTTACCTTTTTCAACTTCAAGCCGATAAATAAACAAGTGGTCTTTCACTATGTGTAGATGTAGAGTCTAAAGACGACGGATTTAAAATCTGTTAATGGCAGCGGAATTCGTTTCTGGACGAGTTCCAGAACTAATTAAATTTCCATCCCGTCATCGAGCCTTTTATCTGCCCTAGGTGACGTGCTTTCAGTTTGTCATTTCCCATAGCGCCGCTCGCGACATTACAAGACTACCGTACCGGTCAATGTAATCGTGACGTAAACGATCTCAAAGACAGATGATCGTCTTATTGACTTGTTGATCTCACGTGAACTTGGTCTTGTTACACAAAACCTTAAGCAAGCCCGTATCTTTATTATACTGAAGAAAGGACTGGCCACCCTGCACAAAATCAGACACAACTTTTAACTCCATCCGATTTCGCTTTACACGTTGTTCACATGCTCGTGTATTGACAGAAACTCTTACACAGCTTTTCAGCAAACCACAGTGGTCCCCGGGAGTGGTCCTTGCATAAGGTTGATCACTTTGAAAACAAAATGGATGTTAATCTCTTACCTTACGATAACTACTTCAATAATCTCTTATGTAAACTAGATCAAAACTTTTCTTGCCAGATTACAGATTTTCTCAAGTGTCTGGGTCCCTCGAAGTTAACTGCAACAATAACTATAAACTGTTCGACCAATCAAATGTTGACATTAGGAGCCAATAGTATCGCTACGGTCGGTCAGTCACGGACGCAAACGATTGGTCAATTTTCCCGCCGTTTGTGAGATCGATGCGTGCAATAGCGTCATCAAGTCTCCGGTGTTTGTGAGAAAACTACCCGAGTTAAAATTTGCACTCTATCTCGCTAGACGATTTAGCGATACTATCAGCTGAGGCAATCAGTCATCCGAAATATTTTAACAGGGTCTCTTGATCGCATTATTGACGCCTTGACCGGCTTTGATAAGGGGCGAACAAAAGACAATTCGTCTCTCCTCGTGAAACCCTAAACAAGACCTTCACGGCAACATATGGGCTACATATGATGGCGTTTTCCCCAGAACACTGTACACTCTAAGTGAGACCAAATCCAAGATTTACACCCCCTTAGCCATACCACGAGCACCCCCACCCCTTTCGAATGCAAGTCCCCCCCCCACCCCCCTGGGAAGAAAACTTTCTCTAATCAACAAAAGGAAAAACATTTCGGAACATTGAACCACGCGCGAAAGGTAAGGATCACGAGAAACCTGACCAGAAAGTCGAGAAACTAAGGCGCGTCAGCTTGACTGCTTTATAAAGCCATATATCAAAAGGTTTGTTAGCCTGCGAGCATTTTCAAGAGAGGGGCGTTGGTATTCCATAACATCCTTTCATCTCGGTGACGCAAAGAGGAACAAAGCGAACGCAATTAGAGATGCTAATGACAATAAAGCACAAATCTGTCTGTGTTGGCATTGGTCTAAAGAAAGAGTTAAGGTTAATGTTATTGCCTTCAAGCGCAACAAAGCGTCAAACCCCGGAAAGGGATGTTTAGATAACACGCCAAATGATCCCAAGTTTTGTTTTGTTCTCATCTCGGCGCGCCTTGAAACAACTGCGCAAATAGCTGAACAAACAGAATTTTCCCTCGAGAAAAGGTGTTGAAATTTAACGAACAACTAGCGCAAACAGGTTATCACGAATATTTACTTATCGTCCTCGAGTCGTTATGCGGTTTTAACTTTTGAGCCTACAGTGTGACAATTCAAGCTGCCCTAAGCAGCAGTTTCCTGTCGTGCACGGCTCGGTCAAAACATTTTCCAATTGAAAGTCAAATATGTACTTCGGAAACACAAGGTTAAAAGCTACGAAATAACAGCGTTACTTGGGTAACGAGTGAATGGCTTCGTACAGCTGCAGAAACAGAGTTTCCTAAATAATTTCTGATATTGATTTTCTGTACGAAAGGGCACCTTAGGACTCTAGAGTTCTCAAAGACTCGCTATATTACTGCATCTCACCAACAGAAAACAATTCACTTCAGTGAAACCTTCTCAGGCTAGAGATTCATTTAAAGATGCAACGCACGAAACGTACGAGTTGTTTGACATTAAACGAATGGAATTCCGCTTAATAAGTCTTTCATGACTTCCACACTCGACTTAGAGAGAGAAACCAACGACCTTTTAAAGATAGTACGTAACAGTAAAAAATAACGAGATTAAAAGTACTGAACACAACCCTTAAGCTTGCAAAGAGTCGAAGAAATTAAACAGTAAAACTCGCTGTGTTAACTGGCGCTTGTATTCGTGGGTATTAGCGATTTGTTGCATACTCGCTCGTGAATTAATTCTCTATGGTCTAACTCTCGAAGGCGAAATATCGCAATTCAAATCAGGTAATCAGTTTGCGCGCATTGCTTCCAGACATCCCTGTTGTTAAAAGGGCGCGGAATATGAAATCAATACAATTACAGTTTCGCAGCCATTAATACCGACCTGTACAGCGAGTAATGATCTGTCTCTGCTTGTCTTAAAGCCTCTTTAATGTATTCAAATCATGATTTACCTGAAGGAAGAAAAACATCATAACGTTAAGCTGTCATGTAGTCTCGACAGTGTGATAATAGATGTGACAAGTCGAGGTGCAAAAACACAAACAAAAGGAAAAATTAATTAAACTTGTCGAAAATTGTGATTAATGGCTGCGATAATGATAACTTAAAAGTCTTTCGAAGTTTTAATTCTACGGAGAACCATTACTGAATTTTGCGGGTAGCTCGTTTCTGTTACAGAATACAATCCAAATTCAAACTGTAAGCACTGCGTGGTTGGGGGTGGACAGAAATTTCCCTGCACTTGATTAATGTTCCGAAGAGTTTGAGGTTCAATTGCCTTCTATTCAAGTTCTTTATTGCTCGTCAAAATTAACAGATTAGAGGGACTATCTTGTGTACACGAGAGTGTCTTAGAAATTGAATTTAAAATTAAGCTAACGCATTATTGCTAATCTGTTAAAAAAGTGGCGAAATTTTTTGATCAAAATGATTAACACTAGTGATAGCTTAACAGTCTTACCAAAGCTTATAAATCGATGGCAAACCAAAATGTCTAATACGGGCTATTATGGGATTTCGTTTAAACAAAAGGCAGAATTTTGCCTTTTGTTATCGATGGAAAATGCGCCTATCGCGATGGTTACAATATCAAAGATTCTTTACAGTGGAAAGAATACATGAAAACGAATGACGACATCAATATAAAGTGCAAATAAATATAAAAAAGATGCAGTTGTCGAGTGAAGAAACAAGCGTACTAAAGCGCGAGTAACAGAGGGTTGTTTCTTTCCACGTCTCTGTACACGGAAAGACCTTGGTGCAAAGTCTAGTCCAAAGACATTCCAGAAAATAACAGTTAATAACCTGGCAACTGAACAAAGACAAAATAATAATAAAATTGGAAAGCATTTGTACAAGTGACTTTTGTTGCTATACGAGTGGCGATTTCACAGACTGCTCACAGTCACTCTATTTACGCAGTTTACGCACGCGAAAGTAGAGCGAAGCGAACGGGGGGTTGAGGGTAAGGGGTGGGGTTTGCGAGTGAAGCTAGTCAAGTCTTCCGCTTTGCGCTGGCATCTAGTTCTCTCGCGATTCTATCCGCGCGTTTAACGAACGAATCAAATCAGAAGAAGAAAAAAGAGCCTTGAACAGTCTAGTGATTTCAATCAATGGCGAATTTGCTCACAAGTGTCTCTTTGCACACAAGTAATTTCCTACTAATTTCCTTCCTGAAACGCCGGAAGGAAAGAGAAACGGTTATGCGGTGAAAGTGAAACGGGGAAACACTCCGAGATAAAAAAAAAATTAAAAAACCTGCCATTCGCCACTCACATTAATTCTTTGATGTTCAAACTTAAAAAAAAGAAATAACCCCGCAGTCTTCGCAACTACTAAACATCTTAGCCTCTTTCAATCAGATAGTCTGTGTTTCACAAAACCAACTGTTAACTGGAACGGTCTTCCCCATAATCAACGTACACTGTGTCACAGTCGCTACCGTATATGGATCGTCACGCAACGTTAACGAGAGGCGTCACGGCCCAGTCACGAGAAATGGAATGGAAATGTGGGAGAAGGGAGGTGCAGCAAGGGGAGCCGTAATATGACACTGTTAGCCTGCGGTTCAGCTGTATGTGGGAAGGGGGAGCGGGGTAGGGAGGCCAAATGGCTTAAGCTCCCTTTCTCTCTTATAACAGGCTATTCACTTTGGAGAAACAGAGATTTTGAAGATTGTACTGAAAGAGGTTCTGACTAATCCTAAGCTAAACAGTCAAAAATATCATTACGGGGATTTAGGTTTAATACGAAAGGATTGTAGTCTAGTCTTTCTTCACATACCCTCAGTTTGTAGTTCTCTATCACTTGTCGAAGGAACACGGGATTATCTCCTGCATCACTCAACATTGTCTTGGCCCATTCCCTACAAAACCGCGTAGTTACTGAAAAGAAAAGAAAGGTAGAAAAAAGTTATCATTATTATTTTTAGATCAGCGAGGAATCAGTGTGATCAAACATGAAAAATTGTGCTTTGCTTGATCAGTGTCAATACAGCTGATGCTACTCGAGGTGTCAAACTAATGAGGCGTTCCTCCTTAGCTGCAGCCATGACTTGGTGATATAAAACTTATGGAAAGTGCCCCCTTGTAGCAGATTATAATGTAGCATTTTCCTGTGCAGGCCTGCCTACAACCATTACTCTCTTTTCTTTCAGAAAAAGTGGCCTGGCTGGGGACATTGTGTCATGAGTATCAATGGGTACCAGAAAATTTATGCTTTTTTTCTTTTTTAGAGAAAATTAATGCTGGGGTAACTCTGCGATGGACTAGCATCCCATCCAGGGAGGAGTAGAAATACTCCTAGTTGCTTCACTCTGCTGAAACCGGAGATAAGTGAGCTGGCCTAATGGGCCTCTAGGCTTGTATGCAGATTTTACTAAAATTTAATACTCCAAGCTACATTGGAAACATGTACTCATTGAAAGTCTGTTTATCTGTCCTTATCAAATTACAGTCAAGTGTCTCATGGCATAGTACCTACAGCTTCACAGAATCAGTAGATGGATGTATGCCTTGCAGACCTATTTTTCATGCCCTTTATTATTACTATACTGGCAACACTACAAAATGCATACATTTTCATCAAAGCAGTTGTAAATGTACGCATTGCGGACCTATTTAACAATTCTGCAAACTTCAGTTTAATGTAGAGATTATTAATGTAAATACCTTTACTGCTAAGAGTATATTCTGAACCATCTTTTTTAAAGATAACTTCTGCAGGTATAACTGAAGTACATTTAGATTCTAGGTTTTCTGTATCCTGCTGAAAGAAAAAAAAACATTTAACATATCATCTAATATACCAATTTTGAATGAAAAATCATTTTTGGTATACGTCTACTACATGTAACAGGGACTAAACAACCACAAAAACAGTAAGCAGACCAAGCATCCAGACAGCAAAGTAGACAAATCATTTCTCACAGGATTATACTGATTTCAGCTCAGGGTTGAAGCTAACTAAGAAAACAGTTTCCCTTCTAAGTTTTTAATTGAACCGGTCACCACTTTTTGTGAGAATCCTGGAACAGATTTAGTCTCAAGATGTTGGACGCAGTACATGCAGTACACTAGTCTTGCTAACAAAGACTGAAGAGGAAAAATATCCAGATAGAGAAAATCATGTCATATCTACAGGCTAAATAGTGAATTATTTTAAAACCACTGACATGCTGTCTGCAGTGCAGTCATGTGCGTCTATGGTTTGGTGGTTTTATTGGACTATTTGTAAACCACTAACCAATTAAACTTGGTGACCATGTCATCCCAAACTCCTCTTATGGTACAACAGCGGTACTACAAGAAGAGTTAGCATGGGAGAAGCAATATTCATGATCACTGAACACAACAGAAACTGGTCTTTAATCATCATAATAATATTAACTTCTAAGCTCAATACATAGTCCAATTTTGACCAGCTAACCTAAAAAAAATTACCAAAACCATAAAAAAACCTTTTTTATGTTAAGCCATCTATTGCAAAGTGCATTTGATTATTCACGTGACATCGCACACTAGGAAAAAAGAAGAAGAAAAAACAAAAAATGCATCAACTACCTTGGAGGCATCAGCTGATTTTCCCAAAACATTAACTGTGCTACAAGCATCAACAAACCTACAATAAAGAAAGAGGAGGGACTGCTTAGTTTATAAGTACTTTTTTTCGTTTTTTTGATTGAAGCAATGTAAATAGTCATGACATAATTTTGCCACTCACATTTTCATATCCTTTTTCAGTTTTTTGTCATCACCTTGTACTTCTAACTTGCCCCCTAACAGACCCTGTGGAAAAAAATTAATGAAACAAAACTAATACTGGATTCGATGGCTTGGACACATCCTTAAGATAGACCAGGCCGGGTTGTTCGAGAGCCGTTAATTTTAACCCAGCGTTAAACGTTAACTGAACCATTATGTTTTCTTGGAAAAATGTTTTTCACCTCCAATGTTTGGTGTAGTTTGAGATTACTACAGCATAAATCTGCAGGGCAAACAATATAAACAGAACACTTCACCAAAAAGTTACAAATTTGAAATCAAAATT
Source organism: Platygyra sinensis (assembly GCA_019787425.1). Taxonomy (NCBI): domain Eukaryota; kingdom Metazoa; phylum Cnidaria; class Anthozoa; order Scleractinia; family Merulinidae; genus Platygyra; species Platygyra sinensis. The sequence continues at coordinate 7,903 of JAHPZR010033899.1, read as the reverse complement.
CTCGCTAACCCTGGGTTAGCTTAATCAGGCTTTGAACAACCTGGCCCTGGACCACATGCCCAAGGCTGCCCTCAGATGGACACCACCTAGGAGAAGAAAGCAAGGACGGCCCAGAACAACTTGGAGATGGACTGTGATGGCCAACTTAAAAGAGATGATGGGCTTGACATGGTGCAAGGCACAACATGCTGCCAAGGACTTGTCCTGTTGGAAACAGATTGTTGAAACCTTATGATCTACCCAGGATGAAGAAGACTAAGCAAAGCAAGCAGCCAGAAAAGATGACACACCCTCTGGCTATCAAGAGCTCAGAAAATGTCATTACTGGTAGTCTTTTTGGGGAAATTACATTATCTCTTATTTGCAATTTCTGCCAAAAAAAAACACTTCTTGTTTGCAATGTTGAAAAAAATTTAGAGGGTGATTTTTGAAATAAATGTCCTTATAACATTTATGCAACAAGAGTACTCACCAATCCTATAAGAACAGCCAGGTCTTCCTTAACAAGCTTGAACAACGACAAACAAACTTAACCTATAGACATGAAATTATCATTACAAACTGCACTGGTGTCAAGAGGTTTCATACCCATACAAGTTTGCAGTGTCTGGGTTTCCACCACACTCTTTTTGGGAGGTTGATTACATTTGTCTCCAACTGAACCCAGTTTTGCTCCCTATTCCAATTGTATTTATTGCCAAAATATCGTAGTCTACTAGACTCCAACTTAAGGGGCATTGTCACGCTACTTGGCAAGTTTATAAAAAGCCAGGAGGTGTCTTTTCAAAACTAATGATCTAGTTTTGTTATTAAAGACTATTTGAATGTACTGAAACTGTTTTCCTGTCGCCTGTCGCTACAGATGGCATGGATGAAAAGGATTGAAACTTGAAAAAATTTGCCAATTTTTTCAAGTTTTGATGCTACGTGTTCCAGATATCCTCCACCCCCCGCCTCATGAATTTGTTATTGTTAGCCCTCTCTGATACAATTCATTTTATATCTTCGTCGTAGCTTTTACAGAAGCATTTTGTGGTTTATGATTAAAGCCTGCAAAGCACAGGCGCGGCCCAAGCTCTCGTTGCGAGGAGTTATTATTATTTTTTTTAAATCTTTAATTATGGCGCTCGTTCCGTGACAATAGTTATCGCCGGTCGTCTACTGTGACATGAACCGACCCCAGTTTCATTACGCGAAACGTGACTCTGGTCCTGACTCTGGCCTTTTCCAGCATTTTGGAGGTGTTTAGTTTCAAACGGTTTGAATTTGACAAAGGTGTGTAGGGGACAAATGTTAAAGGAGAGGAACTCGAAGGAGCGATAACTCGGCTGAAAAGGCTACGGATCGCAACGCTGAAAAGCAAGATGACAATAGCAAAAGACAACAGAGGCATTGAGGTAAGGTCCCATTTTATTGAGAACGATCAAGATATTTCGGCTAAAAATGTCTATTAAACGTTTTTTTCCCATAAAACCTTTGTAAATTCACACACGTTGAAACATAACACCTCCAAATGCTGAAAGGCCAGAGTCAGACAGAGTCACGTTTTCGTCGTAATGAAACTCGGTCGTTATGTAACAGTAGACGACGGCGATAACTATGTCACGGAACGATCGCATAATTAAAGATTCAAAAAATAATAATAACTTCTCGCAACGAGAGCTTGGAAACTCGCCTGTGCTCAAAGTGAATGATTTTAACACAGAGATTGACTTAAAAAAAGGAAAATCCATCGTGACACTAGCCGACTTTAAAGTTGAAAACGACAGATTAACTATTATTTTGATAAGCATGAGTACAAGGTAAAGTGTTTGGGTAAACTCAGTTGATATCTTAGTGTAATTTAAGAAGCTGGGTGTGAACTTGGATGCTAAGGGCAAAACCTCCACAATATTAATCCCGCAAAATATGTAATCATTTTTAAAACCTTCAGTTGCTAGGATGTTCTGTGCTTTAATGGTTGACTTGTTGTTCAGGGAAGTTGTGTTACTCTTGGGTGACACTATTAGAGCTCACAGTGCCTCTTTTAACCCAGGGGTTAGAAAGTGTAAGTGCAAGCACTGATGAGCTATAATTATTATGTACTTGGCACCTCCATTCCACAGGTTTGAAAGGCTCCTACTTCAGTAATGAACCTGACACTCCTATATAAAAAAGAGGTACCTAAGAGGTTAAGGTAAAGTCTGCCTATGAGCCAATTGTGGCCTATCAGGCCGGAGCTTATCCCGGTTTCTATAGCATGAAGAGACTAGGAGTATTTCTACTCCTCTCTGGATGAGATGCTAGTCAATGGCAGGGTTACCCCCCAGCATTAAGTTTGTCAGTACCCATTTATACACCTGGGTGGAGAGAGGCACTGTGAGAGTAAAGTGTCTTGCCCAAGAACACAACACAATGTCCCTGGCCAGGGCTTGAACATGGACCGCTTGCTCCGGAGTCAAGTGCACTAACCATGAGGCCACAGCAACTCCCACCCTCCTTCCTAACTAAGAGGTACAATTCTAAAACTACACATCATCTCCTGTCTTATTTTTTTCTGCTCAATACCCTAAAAAGCACAGCAAAACCTTCTGCTGTGGACCTTTGAGGCTGAACATCTTGAGAGGTAACCAAACTGCTTTTTCAACTTCTAAAAGGTACAAAGAGCATCCTGTTGTTTCTACATGGGAATCCCCCTGTAATGGACTCCAAGGGAAGATAAAGAGGGACGTACCTATGAGAAACATACGTAGATAACCAAAGTGATGTTGAAGTACAACTCAAAGGAGACGTTGTGCACGCGGTCAGGAAAAACTTACATTTTCATCATACCAAGCTTCCAAATGTTTAAAACTTTCTTGAACATCCTGAGATTCCTTCAACGATAACAAATGTACATTGCATGATTAACAGATTCCAAGAAAAAAGATGTTTAGAATATGCCACTAAAAGAGTTTCTACAATGCACAATAAATATTTGGAAAAATAAAAGACCCAATTGCAGAGACAATGACATGACAACAAGCACATAAATAGGATGGAATGGGGGGAAATAAGGCCTGTTGTTGTCAAAAAAAATTATGAAATTTTGGGATGTCAAAAATATAGAAATTACTGGTATGCATCTTTTTAGAGGCCATGAAAAGCTTACTCTGCAGACAGATAGCATTTCTAAAACATGAAAAAACAAGGAACCCAATTGTGAAACTTTGTGGTTTTACACATGAAAAACAACTGAATGAGAATCAATGTGGGAATGGAGGCTCCACAAAAATCTGCAAAAAATAGAGAATTCGGGGATTCAAAAAAAGCTGAATGGATAAGAAGAATGACAGCTGAAAGGGATACCGTGGATTAATGAAACAGAGTGAATGAATGGGTGCATACTGTAAACTTACAGTATATTTGTCGATGTATGGAAGGAGTTCATTACTATAGTCATCAAGCTCCTTCTGAAATCTAAGATGACTGTTAAGGTTTCACTGACACAGTCTAAAAACCTTCTGTTTTTTAGGAAACAATTCCTGATGAAGGGTATGAAATACAGCCAACTACAAACAAGACTGTACACCTCATGAAAAATGAAATTTTCCCAATTTGCAATTGTGAAATCAATACATGATTTAAAAAGCTTGCTTGTGCACATAGCCAGCTGTCCTTCAGCAACTGTTGTTAACTTGTCTCTAAATATTTCATTTTTTTAAATTGTACTTAATTTTAACCCTTTCACCACCAAGGGTCTCCCTTTGACGAGTAAAATCGTCTGGCGTTAGACAGAGTAAAATCTATAAGTGGCCACTGGTGGTGAAAGGGTTAAGGGAGATAGTTTTTTAAGATTGCATAAATTGTAAATATTGTTATTTCCCAGGACCCCTATGGATACCAGCCTTGTTGCGACTGGAAAAATGTATTGCATGACATACATGTAAGTTTATCGTTGTGGTTGATTATCACAGCCTTGTTACTGAATGGGCTACCCTGGTAAAATAATTAAAAGTTTATAGTTACTTGCTCACTTACTTCACCAACTTAACCTTTCTTTCATGGTTTAGACCTGTATTAGTATGTTAAACCAATGCAAATTTAAAATATGTTGATGTATTGAGAAATCACCTACAGAGTGTACATAAAGCAATGAATGTTTTCCTTACAGGGCTCTCCAGTATTTTAAGTGGTATTTAGAGCCCAAGACAAATTTCATGACTACAACAGTGACTAACATGCACCCTTATAGTCAAAATAAGAAATTAAATAATATACAAAATAATAATAAGCTGGAATGTCAACATTTAAAAAAGATACAGTTCTAGTCCGCTCTTGCTGCCAGAGACAAGGCACACAACATAGTCTTTACACAGATAACTTCCAAATTCAATAGAGTCCCTACAATTCAAAAAGTAAAACTATTAAAATTAATATATAACAAAAGTTGAAACCTATAATTATATTAATTTGTCAATTTATCTAACTGGAAGTAAAAATATCCTTCCCAACTTATGAATGTTGTGTTCTGTGTTACAACATTGTCCATAACCTTATTGATATCAGTATGCACCTGCTGGGATTTAAATGTTATCTTAAGTCTGAATTTTCAGTGGCGGGTCCAGACTTTGAGCTAAGGAGGGGGCCCAGCTTTAATTTACTTGCCCAGCCGGCTTTTCTTCCTTCAGACATTTCTTCTTTTTTCACCCAAAATAAGGAGGGGGCTGGGCCTCACCCCTAGATCTGCCACTAATTTTACAAACCAGTTAGAGAGCTCCTGCACTCAAAAGGAGCCCATACCTTAAAAAAAGGGTAACCCATCAAGCTAATTTTTTTTGGCTGTCCCAAGATTGCCCAGAAGGCATCTATACAACCTATGTATGCACACCACCTGCACTGTGCATGCCTGACCTACTGGCACACTAACTATAATACCTAATCGTACCTTTTTGGTACGCTTCGGCGGCATATCAGGGAAGTTTGGTCGAGCCATGGTTCATATTTTTGCAGTTTACCATAAGTAACATCACTTTACTTGAAAGTGGCCATGATATCGTGGGATATCAGGTCAGTGACTTGATATCATAGGATATTCAGGACAGTAGAGTTGGCGTCTGATTGGCTAATTGAGAATTTGGGTACAGTAAAATAGCATATTCAAGTAAATTCAGAGTAAAATAAAAGAGTGAATTAAGACCTGTAGAATGTTTTGCTTTTAAACTTGACAAAATTTTGATATCTCATGAAAAACCACAAACAAAAACCAGATTGCTCTAACTTACTAACTCATATCCAAAGCTAAGACATACCTTTCTTGTTGATCTCTGTATTCTTCACCATTCTCCTTTCCTCCTCTCAGCAAACAGTAATAACAAAGTGCTGACTCATCAGGAAAAAAGTTCTCCAGAGTGTTGATATTACCACTTCCACTGTATACAGTTCCTCTTGTAAGTCGTTTAGCCATGAATGTCCTCAATTCAGTCTCCTGCACTCCTGATAGATTTGTGCTCAACAATGACAGACTACAACAGAATGACAGCGATGTTCTTCACTTGGTAAATGAGTTTCAGGGTGGTACAGTCTATTGTTGCACATTTCATCGCACAGCCTCTTTTCTGGCTACCTTTTTATTGAAATTTGCAGGAACAGGTAATTTTTCCAGACAGGATTGTATCAGTGGCCAGGGGTCTGTTTCTCAAAAGCCCCGGAAACTTTTTGGCACTGAAAAGCCAGTTTTAGTTAGAGAGAGAGAGAGGTGTATATGGCTGAAACATCTTGTATGGAATGGAACTGTTTGTATTAAGAATATGCAAATAAAATAGCTCTGTAATCATAAAGTTTGAGATTCTGCCACAGCTTTCCAGCTGAGAAATGGGTCCAGGCCTTAAATTCATCATATTGCAGTATTGTTTTAAAAGATTGCACAAGTTAGCCTGTGTATGTACCGGAATAATAAATCCTATCATGCAACTATGTGTAAACACAACATTATCTTAAATTATGGATGCATGTTATATACCTGCCAACTTTTTTCAGTAAAATACGCAAGATTTTTCATCTCCACAGAACCTGAATTTCTGAAGATTACCGAAACCTTCCGAAGATTGCCAAAGTTTTCAAAAAACTTCTGAAGATCACTGAAGATTTCCGACGACTTCCAAAGATTGCCGAAGAATTCCCAATGACTTCCAAAGATAACTGAAGGCGTAGAAAGATTTAAGACAATTTCAAAACAGGGCATGCCAACGATTTCCAAAGGATTTCCAACCAATCTCGAGCATTATTAAAGAGTTCCGAAGATGTTGTGACGACTTCTCGAACTTAAGCATTTACACTCGCTATTGTCAGTTAGGTGTGAGAAATTGGTGTGAATGCATGGATCACAATTTTACATCCGCAGGTGTGAGACTCACGCATAATGCGTGAGAGCTGGCAGGTATAATATATATATATCTTATTAGATGTTTTGTTGTGTAGTATCGCTGAGTATTATTTTTATGAGTTGTGCTGTATTTTGACGAGCCCATGGGGCGAGTCAAAATATAAACGAGTAAAAATTCTCAGCGATACTACATAACAAAACGTCTAATAAGAGATTTATTATCCAACACACCAAATTGGTATATTCGTGCGAGCAAAATTTCGTGGATATTTATTTACTGGGAATGTGTGAGAGAAGTATATGAAGCGGAATGGTTTTGGCGCGGGAAATCCAGCTAACTGATTGGTCAACAGCAGGAAACCTGTCTAACCGGTCCCCTGAAGTACAAATACCGCGTGATATTTGTATTTGTCTGAAGCGTTATTTGTACCCTACGAGGTGCAGTTGGATAATAATACTACTGACAGTGTATATATAATTTCATACCTTTACATGCAAGTGATTTAGATTATTAAATAGAATAAAGCATTTAACTATATGATATCAATGTTCATGAATTCCATGTTCTGTTGCTTCAGTAACCTACTATTAAAATGAGTCTCGTCTGATCATGATTATCATCCAATAATCACTTTTTGTAGCACTGTACGTTGGTAAGACTTTTCTATCAGCTATAGCACTATTTTTAAACGGCCTGAAGCCAGCCTCGAGTGTATAAAGAATTCTCGATTTCAATTAGTAAATATATATATGCATACAAAAATAAAAACTAGATCACCTAAAGTCGTTATTAGTGGTCGCTTCTTTACGGAGAAAATCAGCCACAGATCCCTCGGCAGCTGCAGCCTTGCTCGCCACGCCTCCGTCTTCATCGTCCTCACCGCTCTCATTTCTATCCACTTCAGCACTGTTCGGCCTAAAATTGCAAATAATTAACAAAAGATATAGGGAATGAATATAATATTTAGGGCTTTACCTGCGTGCTTTAAAAGTATAAAGGGCAAATCCATGGAAATCGTCTCGTTTTGGTTCAATATTTTCTTCTGTGCTCGTTTGATCCGCCATGTTGGAAATTACCCAGTCTGGAGACTGGAGCCAAGCCTTGTTGTGATGGCTTGGTTAAGGCTTGGTTACTAAGTAAGAAATGGCGGGTATTTCGCGGCAAAAGTATCATCTCCAATGACGGCTGAGAAATGCTGGGAGAAAAATGGCCAAAAGCAAATATGAGTACGTAAGAAAGTTTGAGCAGAACGATCAGTGCCTCTTGAACTGCTGGATTGTCATTCGAATCGATGGAAGGAATTTTCACCGGTACACTGCACGTGTTTGGTAACTTCATTCATGATCAGGTGATCAACAAGATAGTTAATTTATTTTATCTTTTAGGTTTTCTGATGAACATGGTTTTGAGAAACCAAACGATCTGAGAGCATTGCAGCTGATGAATAAATGTGCCGAAACGGTGATGAAAGAATTCACCGACATTGTGATTGCATACGGACAAAGTGATGAATACAGGTGATTTTTTTGCAGTGGTGGTGAATGGTAGGGGAGGGGGGG
>JAHPZR010033898.1:0-40461 GCA_019787425.1 Platygyra sinensis | reverse complement strand
GTTACTGAAAAAAAAAGGAAGAAAAAAGTTATCATTATTATTTTTAGATCAGTGAGGAATCAGTGTGATCACACATGAAAAATTGTGCTTTGCTTGATCAGTGTCAATGCAGCTGATGGTACTCAAGGTGTCAAACTAATGAGGCGTTCCTCCTTAGCTGCAGCCATGACTTGGTGATATAAAGCTTATGGAAAGTGCCCCCTTGTAGCAGATTATAATGTAGCGTTTTCCTGTGCAGCCTGCTTACAACCATTACTCTGGCCTGGCTGGGGACATTGTGTCATGTTCTTAGAGCACCCCTCTCCACCCAGGTGTATAAATAGGTACCAGAAAATTAATGCTTTTTTTCTTTTTTAGAGAAAATTAATGCTGGGGGTAACTCTGTGATGGACTAGCATCCCATCCAGGGAGGAGTAGAAATACTCCTAGTTGCTTCACTCTGCTGAAACCGGAGATAAGTGAGCTGGCCTAATGGGCCTCTAGGCTTGTATGCAGATTTTACTAAAATTTAATACTCCAAGCTACATTGGAAACATGTACTCATTGAAAGTCTGTTCAACTGTCCTTATCAAATTACAGTCAACTGTCTCATGGCATAGTACCTACAGCTTCACAGAATCAGTAGATGGATGTATGCCTTGCAGACCTATTTTTCATCCCCTTTATTATTACTATACTGGTAACACTAAAATGCATGCATTTTAATGAAAGAAGTTGTAAATGTACGCATTGCGGACCTATTTAACAATTCTACAAACTTCAGTTTAATGTAGAGATTATTAATGTAAATACCTTTACTGCTAAGAGTATATTCTGAACCATCTTTTTAAAGATAACTTCTGTAGGTATAACTGAAGTACATTTACATTCTAGGTTTTCTGTATCCTGCTGAAAGAAAAAAAAAAAATTAACATATCATCTGATATACCAATTTTGAATGAAAAATCATTTTTGGTATACGTCTACTACATGTAACAAGGACTAAACAACCACAAAAACAGTAAGCAGACCAAGCATCCAGACAGCTAAGTAGACAAATCATTTCTCACAGGATTATACTGATTTCAGCTCAGGGTTGAAGCTAACTAAGAAAATAGTTTCCCTTCTAAGTTTTTAATTGAACCGGTCACCATTTTTTGTGAGAATCCTGGAACAGATTTAGTCTCAAGATGTTGGACGCAGTACATGCAGTACACTAGTCTTGCTAACAAAGACTGAAGAGGAAAATATATCCAGATAAAGAAAATCATGTCATATCTACAGGCTAAATAGCGAATTATTTTAAAACCACTGACATGCTGTCTCCAGTGGAGTCATGTGCGTGTATGGTTTGGTGGTTTATTGGACTATTTGTAAACCACTAATCAATTAAACTTGGTAAACATGTCATCACAAACTCCTCTTATGGTACAACAGTGGTATTACAAGAAGAGTTAGAATGGGAGAAGCAATATTCATGATCACTGAACACAACAGAAACTGGTCTTTAATCATCATAATAATATTAACTTCTAAGCTCAATACATAGTCTAATTTTGACCAGCTAACCTAAAAAAAAATTACCAAAACCATAAAAAACCTTTTTTATGTTAAGCCATCTATTGCAAAGTACATTTGATTATTCACATGACATCACACACTAGGAAAAAAGAAGAAAAAACAAAAAATGCATCAACTACCTCGGAGGCATCAGCTGATTTTCCCAAAACATTAACTGTGCTACAAGCATCAACAAACCTACAATAAAGAAAGAGGAGGGACTGCTTAGTTTGTAAGTACTTTTCTCATTTTTTTGATTGAAGCAATATCTACAGTCATAACATAATTTTGCAACTCACATTTTCATATCCTTTTTCAGTTTTTTGTCATCACCTTGTACTTCTAACTTGCCTCCTAACAGACCCTGTGGAGAAAAATATAACAAAACTTATACTGAAAATGACTCAACACCGCTGGATTCGATGGCTTGGACACATAAAATAGACCAGGGGCCCGTTTCTTGAAAGACCTGGTAACTTAACGGGCCCCAAAATCACATTTAGAAGTCAAAATCTGAAGAAAAGTAGGGTGTGTTCTGACCACTAATGAGGTCCAGTTTGTTTTTTTTTTAGCTGATAACATTACTGTGCAATTTTCAAACCTCTTGAAACTCCCATCTGGAATGGAAAACAAAACAGCTTAACGGGCCCGGTAATTACTGGGAGCTTAGAGAAACAGGCCCCGGGACCGCATGCCCAAGGCTGCCCTCAGATGGACACCTCCTAGGAGAAGGAAGCAAGGGCGGCCCAGAACAACTTGGAGATGGACTGTGATGGCCAACTTAAAAGAGATGATGGGCTTGACATGGTGCAAGGCACAACATGCCGCCAAGGACTTGTCCTGGTGGAAACAGATTGTTGAAGCCTTATGACCTACCCAGCATGAAGAAGACTAAGCAAAGCAAGCAGCCAGAAAAATGACACACCCTCTGGCTATCAAGAGCTCAGAAAATGTCAGTAGTCTTTTTTGGGGAAATTACATGATCTCTTATTTGCAATTTCTGCCTCAAAATCACTTCTTGCTTGCAATGTTGAAAAAAATTTAGAGGGTGATTTTTTGAAATAAATGTCCTTATAACACTTATGCAACAAGAGAGTACTCACCAATCCTATAAGAACAGCCAGGTCTTCCTTTAACAAGCTTGAACAACGACAAACAAACTTAACCTATATACATGAAATTATCATTACAAATTGCACTGGTGTCAAGAAGTTTCATCCATACAAGTTTGCAGTGTCTGGGTTTCCACCACACTCTTTTTGGGAGGTTGATTACATTTGTCTCCAGCTGAACCCAGTTTGCTCCCTATTCCAATTATTGTATTTATTCCAAAATATTGTAGTCTACTAAACTCCAACTTAAGTTCAAAACACAGATTAACTATTATTTTGATAAGCATGAGTACAAGGTAAAGTGTTTGGGTAAACTCAGTTGATATCTTAGTGTAATTTAAGAAGCTGGGTGTGAACTTGGATGCTAAGGGCAAAACCTCCACAATATTAATCCCGCAAAATATGTAATCATTTTTAAAACCTTCAGTTGCTAGGATGTTCTGTGCTTTAATGGTTGACTTGTTGTTCAGGGAAGTTGTGTTACTCTTGGGTGACACTATTAGAGCTCACAGTGCCTCTTTTAACCCAGGGGTTAGAAAGTGTAAGTGCAAGCACTGATGAGCTATAATTATTATGTACTTGGCACCTCCATTCCACAGGTTTGAAAGGCTCCTACTTCAGTAATGAACCTGACACTCCTATATAAAAAAGAGGTACCTAAGAGGTTAAGGTAAAGTCTGCCTATGAGCCAATTGTGGCCTATCAGGCCGGAGCTTATCCCGGTTTCTATAGCATGAAGAGACTAGGAGTATTTCTACTCCTCTCTGGATGAGATGCTAGTCAATGGCAGGGTTACCCCCCAGCATTAAGTTTGTCAGTACCCATTTATACACCTGGGTGGAGAGAGGCACTGTGAGAGTAAAGTGTCTTGCCCAAGAACACAACACAATGTCCCTGGCCAGGGCTTGAACATGGACCGCTTGCTCCGGAGTCAAGTGCACTAACCATGAGGCCACAGCAACTCCCACCCTCCTTCCTAACTAAGAGGTACAATTCTAAAACTACACATCATCTCCTGTCTTATTTTTTTCTGCTCAATACCCTAAAAAGCACAGCAAAACCTTCTGCTGTGGACCTTTGAGGCTGAACATCTTGAGAGGTAACCAAACTGCTTTTTCAACTTCTAAAAGGTACAAAGAGCATCCCTGTTGTTTCTACATGGGAATCCCCCTGTAATGGACTCCAAGGGAAGATAAAGAGGGACGTACCTATGAGAAACATACGTAGATAACCAAAGTGATGTTGAAGTACAACTCAAAGGAGACGTTGTGCACGCGGTCAGGAAAAACTTACATTTTCATCATACCAAGCTTCCAAATGTTTAAAACTTTCTTGAACATCCTGAGATTCCTTCAACGATAACAAATGTACATTGCATGATTAACAGATTCCAAGAAAAAAGATGTTTAGAATATGCCACTAAAAGAGTTTCTACAATGCACAATAAATATTTGGAAAAATAAAAGACCCAATTGCAGAGACAATGACATGACAACAAGCACATAAATAGGATGGAATGGGGGGAAATAAGGCCTGTTGTTGTCAAAAAAAATTATGAAATTTTGGGATGTCAAAAATATAGAAATTACTGGTATGCATCTTTTTAGAGGCCATGAAAAGCTTACTCTGCAGACAGATAGCATTTCTAAAACATGAAAAACAAGGAACCCAATTGTGAAACTTTGTGGTTTTACACATGAAAAACAACTGAATGAGAATCAATGTGGGAATGGAGGCTCCACAAAAATCTGCAAAAAATAGAGAATTCGGGGATTCAAAAAAAGCTGAATGGATAAGAAGAATGACAGCTGAAAGGGATACCGTGGATTAATGAAACAGAGTGAATGAATGGGTGCATACTGTAAACTTACAGTATATTTGTCGATGTATGGAAGGAGTTCATTACTATAGTCATCAAGCTCCTTCTGAAATCTAAGATGACTGTTAAGGTTTCACTGACACAGTCTAAAAACCTTCTGTTTTTTAGGAAACAATTCCTGATGAAGGGTATGAAATACAGCCAACTACAAACAAGACTGTACACCTCATGAAAAATGAAATTTTCCCAATTTGCAATTGTGAAATCAATACATGATTTAAAAAGCTTGCTTGTGCACATAGCCAGCTGTCCTTCAGCAACTGTTGTTAACTTGTCTCTAAATATTTCATTTTTTTAAATTGTACTTAATTTTAACCCTTTCACCACCAAGGGTCTCCCTTTGACGAGTAAAATCGTCTGGCGTTAGACAGAGTAAAATCTATAAGTGGCCACTGGTGGTGAAAGGGTTAAGGGAGATAGTTTTTTAAGATTGCATAAATTGTAAATATTGTTATTTCCCAGGACCCCTATGGATACCAGCCTTGTTGCGACTGGAAAAATGTATTGCATGACATACATGTAAGTTTATCGTTGTGGTTGATTATCACAGCCTTGTTACTGAATGGGCTACCCTGGTAAAATAATTAAAAGTTTATAGTTACTTGCTCACTTACTTCACCAACTTAACCTTTCTTTCATGGTTTAGACCTGTATTAGTATGTTAAACCAATGCAAATTTAAAATATGTTGATGTATTGAGAAATCACCTACAGAGTGTACATAAAGCAATGAATGTTTTCCTTACAGGGCTCTCCAGTATTTTAAGTGGTATTTAGAGCCCAAGACAAATTTCATGACTACAACAGTGACTAACATGCACCCTTATAGTCAAAATAAGAAATTAAATAATATACAAAATAATAATAAGCTGGAATGTCAACATTTAAAAAGATACAGTTCTAGTCCGCTCTTGCTGCCAGAGACAAGGCACACAACATAGTCTTTACACAGATAACTTCCAAATTCAATAGAGTCCCTACAATTCAAAAAGTAAAACTATTAAAATTAATATATAACAAAAGTTGAAACCTATAATTATATTAATTTGTCAATTTATCTAACTGGAAGTAAAAATATCCTTCCCAACTTATGAATGTTGTGTTCTGTGTTACAACATTGTCCATAACCTTATTGATATCAGTATGCACCTGCTGGGATTTAAATGTTATCTTAAGTCTGAATTTTCAGTGGCGGGTCCAGACTTTGAGCTAAGGAGGGGGCCCAGCTTTAATTTACTTGCCCAGCCGGCTTTTCTTCCTTCAGACATTTCTTCTTTTTTCACCCAAAATAAGGAGGGGGCTGGGCCTCACCCCTAGATCTGCCACTAATTTTACAAACCAGTTAGAGAGCTCCTGCACTCAAAAGGAGCCCATACCTTAAAAAAAGGGTAACCCATCAAGCTAATTTTTTTTGGCTGTCCCAAGATTGCCCAGAAGGCATCTATACAACCTATGTATGCACACCACCTGCACTGTGCATGCCTGACCTACTGGCACACTAACTATAATACCTAATCGTACCTTTTTGGTACGCTTCGGCGGCATATCAGGGAAGTTTGGTCGAGCCATGGTTCATATTTTTGCAGTTTACCATAAGTAACATCACTTTACTTGAAAGTGGCCATGATATCGTGGGATATCAGGTCAGTGACTTGATATCATAGGATATTCAGGACAGTAGAGTTGGCGTCTGATTGGCTAATTGAGAATTTGGGTACAGTAAAATAGCATATTCAAGTAAATTCAGAGTAAAATAAAAGAGTGAATTAAGACCTGTAGAATGTTTTGCTTTTAAACTTGACAAAATTTTGATATCTCATGAAAAACCACAAACAAAAACCAGATTGCTCTAACTTACTAACTCATATCCAAAGCTAAGACATACCTTTCTTGTTGATCTCTGTATTCTTCACCATTCTCCTTTCCTCCTCTCAGCAAACAGTAATAACAAAGTGCTGACTCATCAGGAAAAAAGTTCTCCAGAGTGTTGATATTACCACTTCCACTGTATACAGTTCCTCTTGTAAGTCGTTTAGCCATGAATGTCCTCAATTCAGTCTCCTGCACTCCTGATAGATTTGTGCTCAACAATGACAGACTACAACAGAATGACAGCGATGTTCTTCACTTGGTAAATGAGTTTCAGGGTGGTACAGTCTATTGTTGCACATTTCATCGCACAGCCTCTTTTCTGGCTACCTTTTTATTGAAATTTGCAGGAACAGGTAATTTTTCCAGACAGGATTGTATCAGTGGCCAGGGGTCTGTTTCTCAAAAGCCCCGGAAACTTTTTGGCACTGAAAAGCCAGTTTTAGTTAGAGAGAGAGAGAGGTGTATATGGCTGAAACATCTTGTATGGAATGGAACTGTTTGTATTAAGAATATGCAAATAAAATAGCTCTGTAATCATAAAGTTTGAGATTCTGCCACAGCTTTCCAGCTGAGAAATGGGTCCAGGCCTTAAATTCATCATATTGCAGTATTGTTTTAAAAGATTGCACAAGTTAGCCTGTGTATGTACCGGAATAATAAATCCTATCATGCAACTATGTGTAAACACAACATTATCTTAAATTATGGATGCATGTTATATACCTGCCAACTTTTTTCAGTAAAATACGCAAGATTTTTCATCTCCACAGAACCTGAATTTCTGAAGATTACCGAAACCTTCCGAAGATTGCCAAAGTTTTCAAAAAACTTCTGAAGATCACTGAAGATTTCCGACGACTTCCAAAGATTGCCGAAGAATTCCCAATGACTTCCAAAGATAACTGAAGGCGTAGAAAGATTTAAGACAATTTCAAAACAGGGCATGCCAACGATTTCCAAAGGATTTCCAACCAATCTCGAGCATTATTAAAGAGTTCCGAAGATGTTGTGACGACTTCTCGAACTTAAGCATTTACACTCGCTATTGTCAGTTAGGTGTGAGAAATTGGTGTGAATGCATGGATCACAATTTTACATCCGCAGGTGTGAGACTCACGCATAATGCGTGAGAGCTGGCAGGTATAATATATATATATCTTATTAGATGTTTTGTTGTGTAGTATCGCTGAGTATTATTTTTATGAGTTGTGCTGTATTTTGACGAGCCCATGGGGCGAGTCAAAATATAAACGAGTAAAAATTCTCAGCGATACTACATAACAAAACGTCTAATAAGAGATTTATTATCCAACACACCAAATTGGTATATTCGTGCGAGCAAAATTTCGTGGATATTTATTTACTGGGAATGTGTGAGAGAAGTATATGAAGCGGAATGGTTTTGGCGCGGGAAATCCAGCTAACTGATTGGTCAACAGCAGGAAACCTGTCTAACCGGTCCCCTGAAGTACAAATACCGCGTGATATTTGTATTTGTCTGAAGCGTTATTTGTACCCTACGAGGTGCAGTTGGATAATAATACTACTGACAGTGTATATATAATTTCATACCTTTACATGCAAGTGATTTAGATTATTAAATAGAATAAAGCATTTAACTATATGATATCAATGTTCATGAATTCCATGTTCTGTTGCTTCAGTAACCTACTATTAAAATGAGTCTCGTCTGATCATGATTATCATCCAATAATCACTTTTTGTAGCACTGTACGTTGGTAAGACTTTTCTATCAGCTATAGCACTATTTTTAAACGGCCTGAAGCCAGCCTCGAGTGTATAAAGAATTCTCGATTTCAATTAGTAAATATATATATGCATACAAAAATAAAAACTAGATCACCTAAAGTCGTTATTAGTGGTCGCTTCTTTACGGAGAAAATCAGCCACAGATCCCTCGGCAGCTGCAGCCTTGCTCGCCACGCCTCCGTCTTCATCGTCCTCACCGCTCTCATTTCTATCCACTTCAGCACTGTTCGGCCTAAAATTGCAAATAATTAACAAAAGATATAGGGAATGAATATAATATTTAGGGCTTTACCTGCGTGCTTTAAAAGTATAAAGGGCAAATCCATGGAAATCGTCTCGTTTTGGTTCAATATTTTCTTCTGTGCTCGTTTGATCCGCCATGTTGGAAATTACCCAGTCTGGAGACTGGAGCCAAGCCTTGTTGTGATGGCTTGGTTAAGGCTTGGTTACTAAGTAAGAAATGGCGGGTATTTCGCGGCAAAAGTATCATCTCCAATGACGGCTGAGAAATGCTGGGAGAAAAATGGCCAAAAGCAAATATGAGTACGTAAGAAAGTTTGAGCAGAACGATCAGTGCCTCTTGAACTGCTGGATTGTCATTCGAATCGATGGAAGGAATTTTCACCGGTACACTGCACGTGTTTGGTAACTTCATTCATGATCAGGTGATCAACAAGATAGTTAATTTATTTTATCTTTTAGGTTTTCTGATGAACATGGTTTTGAGAAACCAAACGATCTGAGAGCATTGCAGCTGATGAATAAATGTGCCGAAACGGTGATGAAAGAATTCACCGACATTGTGATTGCATACGGACAAAGTGATGAATACAGGTGATTTTTTTGCAGTGGTGGTGAATGGTAGGGGAGGGGGGGGGAGAGTGGGGACAATGAGAGGGAGGGGAAGGGAGTGATTGATCTGTGACCTTAATATTCATACCTTTTTCATGCTTTGGACATACATTTCACTGCTTTGATAATAATTTTAAAACAAAAATACCTCGACATTAGTGGGTAGGGGGAGTTAGCCAGGGCAAATCCTCTCCTCTTACACCTTCCTCTTATAGCTGGCACACCCCATTATTAGTCATGATTTTGAAAATGATATAGGAAAATTATACTTAGGCTGTTTAATGAGCCTTTTTTCAGTTCACATTGCACACATTTTAATGTAGGCTCATGTAAAACTTTGTTTTAGAACAATGTTGCTTTGTGTTTTGACAACTTGATATTCATAAGAAGTAAATTTTTGTTGCTTTTAGTTTGGTATTTAAAAGAAGCACAACACAGTTCAGCAGAAGAGCAAGGTAATGAGTGAAACTATACTTTATTATGTTAACATCTTTGTTGACTTTTTATGCCCTGATATCATGATACCAACTTTCAATAGTATGTCTAATACCTTATATTTATAATAGAGGGAAGAAATTGGTACCATACCCAGTATCACCTCTACATGTCGGTTTTATCAGTCTTGCCAGCTGTTGTCACGAAGCTCTCTAGAACCTCTAATTTCATTGGATCTTGTTGGCACGAAGCTCTATTGTTTTAGGGCTAGGGTCCATTGTTACCATTGTTTGTATATAATTTTCTCAACCAATCCTGTGAGACGTTCCGAAGAGCTTCGTGGCGGCCCCTTGCCAGAGATTCTACATAGATGTATATGGAACTAATCAAAGTCCACCAGTATTTCATAATTATGTTCTCTATATTAACCCATGTTATATAACATGACACACACAGTTACACAGTGGGTTACCTGTGATCAGACTACGCTTCAGCATCATCAGTTGTTGCGCTGATGGTCTCTGATTAGAAATGTTTGTACCTTGTTAAATATAATTTTTTTGTTGTGGAAATTAACTTATTTTCTTTTTTTTTCCAGCAAGCTGGTAACAAATGTTGTCTCCCTGTTTTCCTCTTCTTATGTGTTTTATTGGAGCCAATTTTTCTCTTCTCAAGAGCTTCTCTATCCGCCAATGTTTGATGGACGGGTTGTTCTCTATCCAAATGAGAAGAACTTGAGAGACTATATGAGCTGGAGACAAGCAGATTGTAAGTAGCTTGAGTTTATGATCCAGAGTAATGATTAGTAAATAATGGAAGTGAGCTAGAACGAAAACTGACCTAGACTAATATTGATGGACTTTACTTACTTAGAAATAAATGGACTGAAAAGTCGTTGGTGATGCGTGACACTTAGTAGTAAAAGATTACGTTGGTATTTCAAGAAATAATAAATCAAAAAGTATCAAAATTGTCTATTAACACAGACGTTTTGGGTGTATAACCCTTCTTCAGTGTGGAAAATAACCGTATTTTCCACACTGAAGAAGGGTTACGCACCCGAAACGTCTGTGCTAATAGACAGTTTTGACACTTTTTGATATTATTTTTTGAAATATCAACTTAATCTTTTACTTACTTACTACTTACTTAATCCTCTTCGTGCTCTATGTAGCACACAAGGCCGTAAGATTTCTATAGCATGAAATTTTTTTACGTGGCAGGGTTGCTGGCCCTGCAAACAAACCTCCTCCTTTCACTTCCTGGGCTTGGGACCAGGCAATGGGAGAGTTAATTGATGGACTTTATAGTAAACTAGAACTTTTGATGTCCTATCTTATACTGCTCAATCATGCAGGTCACATTAACAACCTTTATAACACATGCTTCTGGTGTCTGGTACAACAATCAGGTCTTTCAGCAGACCAAGCCGAGGAGAGACTTAATGTGAGTAAAGCAGATAAGTCTATTAATTACTTTTTTCATTTCCTCAGTGGGAGTCCTCTTATCACTTCTAAACAGGATGCTTTATCTTCTAAATTTTCTGAGAAATCTATAAACAACAAAGATATGTGTATCTGTATCTTCCACAACAAATCTTCAATTCTACCGTTTTCAAATACTGAAATTGCTCTTTTTGTATTTCAGCTTATTTATGTGCAAAGAATAGATATGAATTATATGTTTAGTAACATATTACAGGAAAGCGATGTTGAATCGAGCAGATAGGATCAGACAAGGCTAGGCAGCGCTTCTGAGAGCAAAAAATAACGAGCCAATCAGAAGCGGGGCTGACCGGTGCGCTTCACATGCAGTTCAAAGGGTCATGCTAGTTGGCTGTGATTGGTGATTTTCAATCCATAATTTTTTGTAGCTGAGAAGCCTTCATCTGAAAACTTGTACCGTGTAAATTTTGACAATTTACACTCGCTTCTAGGTCTATTCCGAATTTGGTAGTTTGGTTTTTGAAGGGTAGTCGTGGAAGAAAAGCCAGTTCCTTGCCAGTTTGTTGTTTCGAATCAAGTGGTGACTAATGCATGCTGCAGTTTGGCAGTTATCTTTTGCAGTTTCATCTCGCTTCTGATTAGTCGTGAAACAATAAACATTCCAGAAATTTTCTCTGGTGTTCACGGTTTTATGGGAAAGACTGTAATATCACCTCCAAATCGTCAAGGTATAGATCAAAACGGTGAGTAGTTTGGTTGGAGATGGGTGAGATCATTGTATGTACATGTTGAGTTGTATTTTTGTGGATGAGACCTACCAGTAGAAACATGTACATCCTGGATTCTGATCTTCCTTGCCTGGAGTGTATTGCAAAGTTCTTCATTATCACACTGAAAAACAAAATGCAAGGTAACGGGAACTTTATGGTGAACGAATATGATGAAAGGCGTTGCTCATACGATGAGAACATTCATTGATCTTTCAGGTCCCCTGACTTAGTAGAGTCTTCTTGATCTCACCCAGGGTGTTTCCCTAGACTATTAAAAAATTCTAAATTTCAAAAAAGTCTCCAAATATGTATAATCATCAAGTAGAAGTTTGCCCGCACATGTACCCCTCCTTCTGACCTGCATTGTTTCTGATTTCTTGAAATCTTTTCTGACTAGGGCACAGTATCCAGTGACAAGAATGAAATCTTATTCTCTCAATTCAACATCAACTACAACAACCTACCTCAGATGTACAGAAAAGGATCAGTTCTTGTCTGGGAGAAGGTAATTAAGCCATCCTGGTCACCCATGCTACCCTTGCAGCTGTCCTCACCAAGGTCTAACACGATGGCTGTAAAATTAATGTTTGTGTGAGTTTAAATTAAAATTGATTGATTGATTGGTCACCCATGCCACCCTCACCACCCACTCCACTGTGGCCACTCTGGTCACCCATGCTGCACTCACTACCCATGCCTCCCTTGCCACCTTGGTCACCCATGCCACCCTTGACACCCACTTCACCAACCCCCCTGGTCACCCTCACCACCCTTGCCATCCATGCCACTCTCCCCACCCTCACAAACCACTCCATCCTGGCCACCCTTGCCACCCTCACTACCCTGAAATGTCACCCTCACCAGCCTTGACACCCTTGCCACTCACGCTACTCTTGCCACCCTCACCACCCAGTTCACCCTGGCCACCCTTGCCAACCCCTTGGATATGACAGCTGCAACTACAGTATAAGCGATAGTCAAAACTGAGCTGTCCTACCAAAACTGCACAATAATGATCACAATAATAGCCTTTTATTTCAAAGTTAACAAAAATAAAGATAATACACAAGTTGCCTGGTTTCTTCTAGTGATTAACTTGAGAATTCTGCATTTAATTTGACAACGAACAGGATATTTTGGTAAAAATAACACAGCTTTTATCTTACCTTGCAACACTTCATGAAATACGAGACCCATTTTTAGCACCAAATTAGAAGCTTGAGGAACAAATTGTTTCAGATTTTTCACTTTTTACAATCTTATATGGTTTTTGGAATTGAAAATCCCTTTTTGTGAATATTTAATGCCATCTCAAGCAAGAAAATTTCAGTTCCTCTTCTGTAATTTACCTATTCAATGTCAGGGCGATGTTTTTCCCATGTGCTGTATCCTTATTGGTTAATTCAATTTTCCGGCACACCAGCTATATGCAAAGCCTTGCCACCTTCACCACCCTGGCCATCTTTGCCATCTTCATCACCATCACCACCCTAATCACCTTTGTCACCTTGGTCCTGGCCACCCTTTCCATCCTCACCACCCTGGTTACCATTGCCACCCTTGTCAGCCTGGTCTCCATTCCCCTGGCCACCTTTGCCACCCTCGGCACCCATATCACCCTGGCCAGCCTGGGCACCCCTGCTACACTGGCTAGCCTGGCCACCCTTGCCAGTCCCCAGGCCACTTTTGCCACCCTGGTCATCCACACCACCCATGTCACCCTGGGCACCCTTGCTATACTGGCTAGCCTGGCCACCCTGGGCACCTTCGCTACACTGGTCAACCTCACCACCAATTCCACTGACTTTCAACCCACACCACTTAGGCTTCCTCACCACCCTGGTCACCCTCACAGCCCTGGCCACCCTTGTCCCGCTGATCAGCCTAGCCACCCTTGCCATTCTTGCCACCTTTAGCACTCTGGTCACCGTTGTCAACCCTTTCAGTCTGGCCATCCCTCCCACTCTTAAAACCCTTGCCACCCTCACTATTGTTGCATCCATGGCCACCCTGGTAATCTTTTCTTTAGTGCCTCCCGTAACACCCTTGCTAACTTCATCCCTCTTGCCACCCTTGCCACTATCTCACCCCACCCTTGTCACTCTCTGCACTTTGGCTGCCTTAAAACATTTGTCATCCTCATCATCTTTGCTGCCCTGCACTCCCACCAACCTTTACTACCAAGGTGAGAGTGGAAAGGGTGGCGGGAGCAGGTGTGGCCCTTTTGCTTCTCACCCCTCTCACCCTCTACTCCTCAGGGCTCCCAATCCCATTTACTCCTCACTGCACAAATGCAGGAATTTCATAACATTAAGCCCTGAAATTGTTTTATCTTGCTCTCTACAGACTGTTGCTGTTGACAACACAGCTGAAGAAGGAAGTGTTACAAGAACAAAGAGACAGATTGTACTCCATCATACTGACATTATAGGTGATGTGTTTTGGAATGAACATCCAGAAATTTTGAACAGTTGAGAAATGGTCAGCTTGTGGTGGTTGTGCCTGACCAAAAGTAAATGTGAGAATCACTCGGTTATTTTATGTTGGATCCAGATGCCCATTATTCAACTGTATTGACGCCATGTACAGGGTAGTCAGAATTGGCTGGCTACTCTGCAGGACAGGAAAAAATCTGAGTCGGACTGCCTGTACAGTTTGCTCTTCGGCAAGTGAAAATAGAAGTTTTGTGCCCTGGTGGGCAAGAAAAATTGGCTTCAGTAGCCTTGTGGGTATGAATAAAAATGCTAGCTTGATAAATGATTTCCAGTCAAGCTTTTTAAAAGCTCAAGACTACAAAATTTGTTGACCATTAAGTTGAAAGCATGAATTGGTTAGGGATCCAAGCAATAGTTTGTTTACATACATACATACATTTTATTTTGCTTTCAAATTTAAAAATTAAACATTAAACGTTTGTCCTCTGATTTCCATGCTGGTCACCTTGTTGGCAAGTAACATTTACTAAGTGGAGGCAAGTGAAAACTGAAATTTTCTGGACCACTGGGCAAGTGGATTTAAAATATTTTTCCTGCCCTGGTCTGCCAAGCCTTTAAAAAGATTGCAAACCCAGCGTCCATTCTGACTGTAAAGCTGCCTACTTCAAAACTTTGACTACCCTTCATGTACATGGATACCGTGGGTACCAGAGGTTTTTCTCGCGCAGCGGATGGAAATGGCGACCGAAGGCCGTTGGCACTGCACGAGCGGCCAACAATAGAGACATGACCGACACCGGAAACCGCACAAGAAAAACCTCTGGCACCCAGGGTAGTACATGGAAAACTAGTGTTGAAAATATTAGAAATTTAAGAAAAGAACCCTTACCCTTATACTTATTTATAAAAAGTATTGTCAATAAAGTCATAACAACATAATTATAATAAACCAAAGAAACTGCAAATTCTACTTATGCCATGTTAAAGTGCGTCAGAGTGAAAAATAAAAATTAAATGAACTGAGAGGGCCAATATTTAAAAGAACCTTAGAAAGTTATTGAAGAAATTGCGATCTAAACAAGGTTTAAAGATCTGAACATGCCAGTGTGCTTGACTTGCCGATTTATGTTGTAACAATTCTCATTGTTATTAGACAGTCACATGGTACCTAGTGTGCAAAGAAAGTACTGTTTGACAGCCTGGAAGGCTCATGGATGTTCTGGTTAAGTTAGTGAATTCTGTCCATCATTCGCCTGATAGGCATTTGAAATTTCTTAGGAAAAATGTTTTGAGAGAATTCAGATAACAGATTGAAGAATTCTTGATTAGGATGTTTTGGCCAGTACATCATAATTTCATCAGAACTTGCCCAGAGGGTAAGCATGAAAATTTGCTTTCTTTGCTCCCTGGTGCCTACAAAATCTAAAACGCTGGATGGCAAAAGAATGCTAGGGCCTACAAAACAAAGTTATTTCAACCACTTTAGCTGAACGTTCCTTTTTTCTATCTCAGGAGATGTTGTTTGGTGTGACTATTTTATGCCAAAGATCCATTTTGCCTTTGGCTAAACTCATCCAGAAACCAGATTCACCTTAGATGTCAGTTAAATAATCAGGAAAAAAAATGTGTTATTTATTGCTGTTTTGTTACAAGTGTACATCATTATTCTACAAGGATATCTAATCTTACATGGCTGGCGAGGAAAGCCAGAACACAAGAAAAAAATCTCTAAAAGTCTCTTAGTAATTGACACTATTTCAATCAAATCAGTAAACAGTTCCTGGGTTACCATTGTCATATATCATAACAAAATAATTTTGCCACCTGAATCGGGGTTGCTTCACTTATATTATAAGCATGCACCGTGTATGCAGAAAGCTGTCTTTCTTTTTGGATTCTTTAACACCCCTGCATGACTATCCTTGACAATATTACTTGTTTTCCTCAGGTTATATTCTGCTCATGGTTTTCTGACTAAGAGCAAGCTAGAACCTTGGTCTCTTCAAGACCAAGTGAAGTTTCTTTCATGCCAGTCTAATCTGATTTTAAGATTTCCAATTAATGTAATTTGCTTTAAATCACACATTCCAAATACATGATAAAGGTGATGACTTACTCTACAGGGTATATGGCCTCTTAAGGCTATTTATTTTGATTATGAAAAAAAATACTCCTCTCTCTTAGATGCAATTCAATTATATGTCTGGTATACATGTATCAAGGAGGTTTTAGGTCACATAATACATTCAAGTGATATTTCATAAATCATACACTGCTTGCAACATGTCGAATCTTACAACTACAGGCTGGTAATATTCCACTGACTGAACACCTAGAGTGCTGGTGATGGTTTGTGTGTAGCATGCATATTACAGGTGACAGGCTATGGGCCACAGGTGTAGGTCATAGGCTGCAAGCCACTAGTGATCTGCTTATTGTACCAGTCATATACAAATTTATTTACTGGAATAATCAGGTTATAGCATGATGTCTAAGCTGGCACCATCTCAGCTTCTCTCGAAGCTACCCTTTCCTTCTGTGGTCTCTTCTCCCCTGTTAACAAATATACAGAACAACAAAAAAAGTGATTAAAAAATTGAATGCTTTTATGTAAAAGGGTGTATATCATACTTTGGGCCAAGTTTCTTTTTTTTGTAGGATCGAGCTATTTTTTGGCAGACAGACTTGTTTTTGTTGATTTGCACTTCATTTTCAAGAAATAACATATGCAAAAAACTCTATCAGTCTGCAAAGATTGGAAGACACCTTTTTACCAACAACAAATCTTCAAACTATCAGACTAAAACAGTATGTTGTCAAACTGATATTTTGCGTAGCTGTTATTGACAAAGTCAAACATTGGCAGTAATGCTTATTATTCTCATACCAGGTTCTTTTGTGGGCACTTCTGGTAATGGTTCTGTTGGTACTTCTGGAAGATTCTCTGTCACAGACTGAAATACAAAAAAAACTTATATTAGCACTATGTATTGGGAAAGTATTTTATTGCTAAAGAAAAAAAAATGTTGCTTTAAAAATCCCTGGAAGCAATATATTTTTATTATGTCCCTTTGCAGTGCTTTGCCAGGTTATTATTGGAAGGTTATGTGCAACAAATAACCACTACAACTACCGCAGATGTTCTGAGTGAATTTCTGGGAACATAATACCAGGGCCACACTGTACTAGTGATCAAACCCTCAGCATTTGGATCTGGAGAGCAATGCATTACATAAAATCCTACAATGCACACTTTATCATCCTTTTGATCCTGTGAAGTTAATTTTATAAGGTATATCGGCTGCTGCCTCAACAATTTCAAGACATGTTCTTGGTTTTCATCAGCAACAGATACACCAATACATAAATTAATGTTACAATTTTTAAAGTGCAACCACAGAAATATGCATAAATACTGAGAAATACACTTGGTAAGCATGACAATTGAATCTTGTGTTTCTTGGTCACACCATGTTAATAAATTATGACTATTGTGCTTTTGCCAGCATTATGGTTCTTTCTTCATGACATGCTTAAATAGCTTATTGACAGGAATGAACATTAATTTAGTTCCTTGGTTTGCTCATCTTGATCAATATGAGTGCTCTGTATCAGTCTAAAAGAACTTACTGAATTCTGCCAAACAGTAACTGGTTCCAATAAATGTGTCATACAACCTGTGTCATTTCCTCGAGTTCTTGTAACACAGCATCTTCATCTTCCTGAGTCAAACTTCCACTCAAAAGGTCATCAATTTCCTAAGGAACAAAAAAAGGAGTGAATTACACATGTACTGTAACTTACAGTGGTGAAATTAAGACGGTGAAGAGAATAAGATGTTTTTCTACTTGATATCAAAAGCACTTACCCTCTGGTATTCAATTCCTTCCCTGGTTTCATCCATTATTCTCTCCACATCTTCTATTGACATTATCTATGATACAATGAACAATCAGTCAGTTAAGCATGTAATTACTTCATGATTTGATCAACTAACCATTTACTTGATCAACCTATCAGATGAGTTGCTCACTAGCTGAATTACTACAGGTGGAAATGGTAGTTTGTTGCTTTTAAGTGATCAGTCCAACCCACAAGTTACCCACCTGGTCACTTTCTTTATGTGACTCTTGAAATAGGTATGCACTTGGTTAATATATACACAACATACCTCGTGCATTTTTTTAAGCGCCTCATTTCCTTGCTTTAGTCCATCTGCCACTTGAATCTGAACTTGAGCAAACTCGACATCTTGGACCTGTGGTGACAATGATTAATACACTTCTAAGTAAGAACTTCAGTACTCAGTTAACCCTTTAATGCCCAATAGTGACTTAAAGATTTTACTCTGTCTAACGCCAGACGATTTTACTCGTCAAAGGGAGACCCCTCGGGCATTAAAGGGTTAATAAACTATCTCCTTTAACCCTTTAATGCCCAATAGTGACTTAAAGATTTTACTCTGTCTAACGCCAGACGATTTTACTCGTCAAAGGGAGACCCCTCGGGCATTAAAGGGTTAAATGGAGATGTATTGATGAGGCCAAAACAAATCAAGCGAAGAGAATGTATTAAAAATGGTAATATCTTTGTTTCTACTGGTAATTACCTTTTACATTGAACAACATTGGCTTATTCACATTTTTGTAAGACTTCAAGGCACAGGAAAAAAACTTGAATTCCAGCTTGCCTTTTGGACAAGCAGCTCAGTCTCTAATAATTTTGCTCGCCTTGGGAAGTCTTAGTTTACTTATGTTTACCACCGTTTTCGTTGATATGCGACTTTGGAAAACAAAACACTGGCGGAAACGTTTCCAAAATTTCCGTCAGTCTTGCATACTATCGACAGATCAGATCGAAATTCGCCAATCACAGCCACTAGTGTGACCTTCAGACCTTCTTTACATCATGCTGGCAGGCTGTGATTGGTGGATTTCGATCCGATCTGTCGATAACATGTATGATTGACGGAAATTTTGGAAACGTTTCCGCGGGGGTTTTGTTTTCGGAAGTCGTGTATCAATGAAAACAGTGGTATTTAGTTGGTCCACTAGACAACTTTTCTACGTCCTTGCCCATTGCGCAAGTGAAAATGTTAAGTTGCTTGCCCAGAAGGAAAATCTACTTCTCCCTGATGAGCTGATGGCACTTTTTTTTGAGCCATGCATTTTATATGGCAATTCTATGCTTGTGCAGTGTTATGCACTAAATGTACAAAAGAGCTGAGGAAGTAAAAAGCTTTTTTGGACCCAGTGGATCAGGAGATTGGCACTTTGAAAAAGGTCCTGTTTCAGTTGAATAAAGTAGCTATAAGTATTTTCAGCTACTTCCCCAGGAGGAGATGCCTGTCTTGAAAGTTCCCTCTGCCCACAGCTTCATTCCCCCTAACAATTTACGATCATTACTATCACCCATCAAGATTCATAAGTGTCTCACTCAATGACACAATCATTGCAAAGGCTGAACTAAGACCTGAGTCTCTCTCAAGACACCACAACCACCATAGTGATATATTGTACAGAACAAAACAATATATTAACAAACCATTTTTTCTAAGTTATCCAACTGATTGTCTGTCCTTTCAAGGGTCTGCTCCTGGTATCTCTTCTTTTTAAGGAGTAACTTTGCTTTACTGGAAAATTTTAATAAAGGAACAATATTGAATATATCTTTCTAATGCAAAGTTCTACATCAAAACTTATCTAAGAATGAAGAGGCCATTGTGGCTTACTGCATTGGCTGTTAATTTTGTTAACGTATTTGGGAGTTAAGCTTATTTATCTTATGGCTTGTGTTTTTAGCCAATATAACATGCACTCTGATTGGTTAATTCTCAGGCAATATTCATAATTCATGGGCTGATCAAAGGTCTACAAAAGCAAAGTAAACATCGATTTAATCACTGTGACAGTAATTGTATTACTATTTTGGCCATCAACCAATGAGTGCGTGAAAGCATCGCAGTTGACATTAATTACATCAATTGATTAATAACAACTTTTTAACCTTGAATTTTTTGTCTTTAACAAAAAATCTGAAACCCCGGCCTTTCCCCATTGACTGAGTGATGTTCAAGGTCTCAGTTTTAAATTATTTCCTATTACATTTCACTCTGAACTAATAAGTAGTTAGTGATCAATAGTAAAATATGGATTAAGTGTCAACACAGTGATCTAGGAGAGAGTTCAACTTCAGACCATTTGATCCTGAGTCCAAGACACAAGCCTTTAATGATACCATAAATGAAAAAATGCACATAATATAATCTTACTCTTTCTTCCCATCCTTTAAGAGCTGTTTTGCTAATTGTCTTTCCTTTTCAAGATTGAGTTGTATCTGATAAAAAGAAAGACAGTTATAGGTACTCTTCAGTTAAACATGCTATCAGCAGATAGTGTGATAGTTCCTGTTTATAGGTAGAAAGAAGTTAAAAACTTTGTATGCTGCATGGCACTTGTTACTACAATAAAAAATAAAAGTTGAAAATGTTGCTAGAAGTGCCAAAATTAGAGTAAATGTCCAAACGTTTCGGGACTGTGCCCTTCATCAGTGGAATGTTCATTATGCATAACAAACATTCCACTGATGAAGGGCACAGTCCCGAAACATTTGGACATTTACTCTAATTTTGGCACTTGTAGCAACATTTTGAACTCCTGTTTATAGGTGTCTATTTATGGGAGGTGCAGAGAAGAGTAGGCATGAATGAGCTAAGAATAATTAAAAGCAAATATTAAAGTGTACCTAAACCCAAAATATTTTTTCGCTTAAATAAATCTTTGCACCTGTTCTCACTGAGCCGTTTAACACTTAACGTAAAACCAGGACTAGACCCATGCCCCATACTGGCTCAGTCGTGGAACAGATGATTTCGTAACTTTTATAGCCTATAAGAAAGTCAAGATTAAGTTCAAAAAGGCAAAGTGCATTTCGAACAGGTACAATGATTTATTTAAGCGAAAAAAATTTTTGGTTTAGGCCCACTTTAAAAAAATGCAGGTTTTAACAATATTACTCTAGATCCAGCCACTGACCATTAAGTCATTATTCACAACACTCAACCAAACAAAATAATTTTTATAAAAACATCTTTCCAGTGTGCAAGGAAACTCATGTCTGATAGCACAGCGCTAGTGAATTTTTCAATAATTGGCTTTTCTTCACTTACCAGAAAGGTAAGTGAAGTCTCTAGGGAATTTTTGTTTAAAGAGATCCAAACATTTTACTAAGTAATGTAAAAGAATTTTTTTTTTTTTTTTTTTGGGGGGGGGGGGGGGGAAAGAGGAGAGATAGGGTAGTAAGGATGACTTTTGGACAAGTAATAATATTATCACAGTTACAGGTTTCCCAAAGGGTAACTAGTTTCAGAATCAGTTTTCTTTGCAGTCTGTGTATTATTTTGCACCTTTTTCTGGTACTGCTTCAGCTTGTCCCTCTGCTGTTTCAATGCCTGAAAAATCACATACCATTAAATGATTAATTTTAATATGCAGCCATAAGTAAACACTTTGATTTGATGCACATTAATTGACAACTGTCTAGTTTCTGATAGGATAGTTCTGAAGGTAACAGGAAAGTTTCAGACTTCATCATCAATAATTTATTGTCTACTGTTAGAATGATTGTCAGAGCACATTTTCACTGCGGGAGTGGGGGGGAGGGGGTACTTGGGTCAATTTTTGCTGGGTATGTTCCCCTGGCCTCTCAGAGCCCCTACCCCATTATAGCCAATTATAGACCCCACCTTAGTCACTTCTGGGCAAGTATGTAATTTTCGTGATCCCAACTTAGTCACTTTATAATTATGTATGTACCTTATATTGAGTGAAGAACACTTTACTTTTCACCTACAGTACAAACATTCTGATACGTTTGCTAACTGTAAATATGAAGAACTGTCTTACTCCAAAAATCAGAAAATGTACAACCCCATTCTAGTAACTATATTGAAAATGCAACCCCATAATGGTCAATCCAGTCATGAAAATGTGACCCCATTCAGCGGCACATCCCATTAGCCTCTTATAAAGAAGTGCCCCCCGCCCCCGTCACCAGTTGTAGCTGACCTGTACTTAAGACTTAGAAATTTCAACAAGGACAGCAAGAGGCAAGAAGCAGGGTGGGAGAAGTGGGGGGGGGGGGGGGGGGGTCAGTCTGATCTGGTTTCACACATGAATGTTAATTTTTGTATACTTATTCAACTTGGCCTAACTAAATTACTTAGATACAAGATTTTTTTTTTTGGGGGGGGGGAGAGGCAGGGAGACCCCTACAGCTTAGCTAATTACAGTGGTTCCCCATATACATTTAAGGTACGTTCCTTTGGGGTGGTCTGGATCAGGATCAGTGATCCAAGATCTGTCTGGATAATGTGCATCAAAGGAACTGGTGAATCCATATACGGCCAGAGTGGATTCGTCGGTCATCATCATCAATCTTTATTTATACACGAAATCATATCATTTTAAATGGTCTTCCTAGAAATCGTGTTTAAAACTAGACTAAAATACTCTAAGGAACTATTGACTATAATGTTAAAAATACAAAAACTTACATTATGAATAATAAGAGTTACAATGGGTCATGGTGCATTAGAAAAATCTTTCCCATGGTTCCTTTGATGCACCATGATCCAGACAGATCTTGGATCACTGATCCTGATCCACCCCAAAGGAATGCACCCTTAGTTACTTTTGGAAATCTTTTTCACCATAAATTCAGGAACCACATGTGTCTTTGAGTCACTTTTCATGTGACACACACTAATCTTTGCCCTCATCATGTGCCATACACCTCCCTCTTCAATTCAAAAAATATATGAACCCTATTTTACAACTTACTTAATTTGAGAAGCCCTCTATTTATCTATTCATATTTGTCTAGTCTGCCGAGTACCCTGCATGGCATTTAATTTTTGATGGTAATAGCAAATGAAGGAAGCTCAAATGTTATGAGTAAGCTTATATATTCCTACCAGAATTGCTTTATCCTGTTCAGTGATCTTTGGCTTTTCAGGTTCTTTCTTCCTGCTAAATAAAGACCCCATATTTCTCAAATGAAACTAAGAACAGCTAGTTTGTCAAGGCTACAACGTTGGTGCGTCTGCTACAACAAAACTAGGACATTTCTAATACTTTCGTTTCTACACAGGAAGTAAGTACACTGCCGCCATCTTGAATTTTGGCAAACAGTTGAAAATTCATGGAAACGAGGCACTCTTTTCAATCTGGTATTCAAGATGGCGCTCGGCGCTATTTGAGTCTTGTGCGTGAATTTCTTGTTCAAGTGGAGAAGTCTTCATGGCAGAATGAAATGGTATGAGTGG
Source organism: Platygyra sinensis (assembly GCA_019787425.1). Classification (NCBI taxonomy): domain Eukaryota; kingdom Metazoa; phylum Cnidaria; class Anthozoa; order Scleractinia; family Merulinidae; genus Platygyra; species Platygyra sinensis. Next base: position 17,028 of record JAHPZR010033898.1, on the reverse strand, counting down.
GAGACCACAGGGCCGTGGTAGGCAAACACGCAGAGACCGTTCTCAGCGAAATAAAGGCCGAGACCACTCTGCAGACTCAGTGGGCAGCACTACAAGTACTCAAAGTGAAAGAGAAAGAGATCGAGAAAGAGAACAACGAAATGGGCGGAACACCAGACGTCGTCCTGAAAAGAAAGAGGAACGAGGCAGACGAAGAAATGAGGAAACTAGGAGAGATGTTTCCGACAGGGAAGGGAGCAAAGCCAATGCTGTTGAAAAAGATAAAGGAAAGCCTCGCTCAGAGCCTGAGAAACAACCTCCTCGCGGAAGAGGTGAACCCAGTCGAGATCCTGCTAGGGAGTTAAACCGAGACAGTTTTGCTTCTAAAGGCTCAGCTAATGGTAAGTGGGAGAATAAAAATTCATACCTTTATTGTTACTAAATTTCTGTATCTATAATAGTTGGCTTATGTTGTAGACATTCGACGGCAGAGAGACAATTGTGTTAATTATAATGAGGTGCCGTTGTTCAAATTTGAAAGCCGCAATTTCCAGTAGGCTAGCATAAGTTTGTTGTGAAAGCACACGCCACTGCGAAAAATTATGTCCGGAGGTTTCTTTGGCGCTAATGCAATTTTCCAAGTGCAATTTACAGCGAGTCTTGGTATCATACAGTCAACCCTAAGAGTATAAATTTATGCTTATCAAGCGAAAATAGATCATTTTGTTAATTTCAGCTTCCGGCTACACAATATGAAGTTCTGGAAAATCATTGATAGATAGCGATTATGCTAGTTTTACTGTTTTTGCACTTAAGGACGTTCGCGCCCATTGCTACTGCGCATCTCTAGTGCGCACGCTATTCATTGGTCACGCGCGTGCCACGTCATTTTCAAGCGCGCGCACCCAGTCAAAAACTCAACAAAATATAGAGCTGATGACCTTTGCGTTAACTTTGTGTGCGAATATTTTTGTTGGATGCTCGGTGACCCCCACTTTTTTTTCGGCAGATCACTTCCTTTTCTGATTCTTTCCATTATACTAAAAAACAAAAAAAATCTGTACGTGGGAAGTTTTAATTATCTCTCATATACTATTCAAATAGGGTCGAATTGCTACATGGATACAGGTGTGCGTAACTTAGAAGTTGTATTTTTTTAAGGCTAATTCCAGCTGATTTAATGGCATATGTAGCAAAGATCTATCAAATAGGCCTATATATGCTGTGTTAAACACACATAACTTAGATATGATTCTTCAACTTAAATATATGCCGATAGTAATGAATCCGGCCAGAATCGCCTCAGTGGCTGGAAATCCTAGAAATGCTATGATCTGTGATGCGCCTTACCTTCACAACGAGTTCGGTGACCCCCGAATTTTTTTACGTTTTTCATCCAATCTTATCACTTTCTACCTGCAGTCAAAGTTTTAAAAAAATCTGTACGTGGGAAGTTTTTGGGCGCGAACGTCCTTAAAATTTGTTTATGCCAAATGATAGGGAGCCCTTCTCTTCAAATGTGGTTCCCATTCTCTATTAATTAGGCCCAGTGGTTGTTCAAAGAATGGATAAAGTAACCTGTATCTATCAGATGACTAATTAATTGGTCAGTGTAAAATGATGCAGAATGCAGACTAACCTTTATACGGTTTTCATTGATAGGTGACTTTCGAAAACAAAACACCCGGGGAAACGTTTCCAAAATTTCCGTCAATCATACATGTTATCAACAGATCGGATCGAAATCCTCCAATCACAGCCCACTAGCATGATGAAAAGAAAGTCTGAAGGTCACACTAGTGGCTGTGATTGGTGGATTTCGATTCGATCTGTCAATAACGTGCAAGACTGACGAAAATTTTGGAAACGTTTCCGCAGGTGTTTTGTTTTCCAAAGTCGCGTATCAACGAAAATGGTGGTAACCTTAACTGAATTCTAACCAATAAGCCAAGTGTGTAATTCCAGAAAATATCCATATCTCCCTCACGGAAAGGATTTTTTTTCCCCTGCACCCATCATCATCATCATCATCAATCTTTATTTATCCACGAGATCATATCACTTTGCATGGTCTTCCTACGAATCGTGTTTAAAACTATACTAAAATACTCTAAGGAACTATAATGTTAAAAATACAAAAACTTACATTATGAATGATAAGACTTAAAATGAGTCAAGGTGTATTAGAAAAAATCTTTCCCATCAAATGAAGTTTTAAAAACATTTAAACTAGACAGTTTTCTAATCTCTGAGGGAATCTTGTTCCACAGAACAGATCCTCTGTAGTGTAGGCTCCCTTTTGCAGACTCAGTTCTGGGTCTGGGGACATAATAATTCATCTCAGAATTTCTGAGATTGTGTGAATGTACATTTGAGGTGTTGGTAAAGATCCGCCTCAGATACGCTGGGGAAAGATTATTATGGATTTTATACATTGTCACAGCCAACTGTTTAAGTCTTACATATTCTAGCCTTTCCCAGCCAAGCTCATCCAACAAAACACTTGAGCGAACATCATAGTTAGAATAGGTGAGAATTCTAGCAGCCCTATTCTGCAGCTTTTGAAGTTTGTCTGCTAGTCCCTTATTGATGTTACCCCATACGGCACTACAGTAATTAAAATATGGCATTACCAGTGCATTGTACATATTCACTCTAATATCAAATGGTATAAAATGACTTACACGCCTTAAAATAGCAATACCAGCGGATATTTTCTTTGAAATGGTATCAATGTGTGGGCGCCAGTTCAAAGATTCATCAATTTGAACTCCAAGGGATTTATGTTTAATTACTCTTTCTATGGGTGTATTATTGACTTTGACTGTGAAGTCACTATTTATTTGGGATAACTTAAATTGGCTCCCTATAAGCATGTATTTAGTCTTCTTAACATTTAAAGTTAATTTGTTTGCTGACAGCCATGACTGGATTAAATTCATATCATAATTCATTTTATGTTCAAGGACACATGGGTCTTCTGCAGACGTGGTAAGGGTAGTATCATCTGCATACATTCTGGGTTTTGAAAACAAATTACATGAAGGGAGATCATTAATATAAATAGTGAATAAGAGAGGGCCTAAAATAGACCCCTGTGGAATACCACATGTTATATTACAGAAATCAGATTGAGCTCCATCAATAAACGTTTGTTGCTTTCGATCAGATAGATAGGACTGGAACCAGTTAAGAGATTGAGAACTGACCCCATAGAGTTTAAGCTTTCCCAAAAGGATAGTATGATCCATGGTATCAAAAGCTTTTTTCAAATCCAGGAATATCACACCATTTAAAAGACTGTTGTCAATATTCCATAGCCATTCATTCGTAGCCTCAAGTAAAGCTGTTTCAGTGGAAAACATAGGTCTGAAGCCAGATTGTGAAGATTCTGAAAATTCAATTAAGCTTCATACATTTCTTTTAGATACTTGGCCTTACAGAACTTCCCCCCCCCCAAGGAAATTCCAATCCCTTCAGTGGGGGAGTGTGGATATTATCTGGAATTGCACAGTAAGGTGAACTCATGACAGAAAAAGGTTTTGTGGACAGATTGAGTCAAACTACCGAGATGAAAGTGGTTATTTTACCTGTAAAATATAGTTAACTAATGGGAGCTTATCACAACCTTGGTCCTTAGTGCATATCAGCGTCTTCATCGCCACTAAAACATCTGATACACTCATCTCGGACAAAGGGACCTAGCGTGACATTACTTATTATATAGCTGCCTTGTTTTGCATAGCACAACATAAACTGACCTTTGTGTCGTTGAACAGTACTTTATTACAACTGGACATTGTTAGTAAATGTAATCGATACCAAGGTATGCTTATATCCATTAGGTCCGAATTGCGTGCCTCATTGTTTGTCTTGTGAGTGCACGTTGCACAATAAGTTTTATCTAGTTTACTTCGCCTTAGTGCTGTATTTTGTCCCACCACTCCCCTTTTCCCCCTATTTGAATAAAGCTGGACTACTGGCTTGGGTGCACGCCTGCCACTTCCCTTGCATGTTGCAGGCTGGGTGGGGCTCTCGTCCCACCTTAGCTTTCACTTACACCCGGGTGGGGACGCACCTCACTCGTTGGCTCATCCATACTTTGCAGGGTGTGTCGCTGCCACCCTTGTTGCGTTACTTATTATTGCTAGGGTGTGTTGCTGCCACCCTTGTTGCGTTACTTGTTATTGCTAGGGTGTGTCGCTGCCACCCTTGTTGCGTTACTCATTATCACTAGGGTGTGTCGCTGCCACCCTTATTGCCTCCATTTGTAGGGTGTGTTGCTGCCACCCTCCATTATGCTAGGGAGCACCCAATGTCTTTAGTCCCATTTACTGCCAAAGATTGTGTTGTGTGTATTTATTACCATTATGTTTAGCGACAAGTTGTTAAGTTCGCTTCTGAACCATTTCTTGGAAAATTTTCTTTGGTTGGACAAGGTCATTAGATTTGATTTAATTGCCCAGCTTTGATGATGACCTTTGATATTCCTCTTATTAAGATTAAAGTTAGGAAAACATGTAAATAGAATTCCTATTGTGTAAGAAAAGTTTCCAAAAGTATTATTCTTAATTGCTTAATATGTACTTATAAAATTGGTTGTTATGTTTTATTTTTCAGAGCGAAATAACATGTTTGGTGATGATTCTCGTTTATCGCATCTTGTAAAGAGGATTACCAAAGAGTCTGAACGCGAGCGACGTTTAACTGCAGCTCAACAGTTTGAAGAATTCCTTAGCACTCCTGATAATTATCAGGTAATCTTGACAATGTAGTTGAACACCATATCACTGGTCAACAGTTGGGGACTATTATACTAGTTAACCACATAAGCATGGTAGTTTTATAATAAGAACTTGACATTTTTGTTGAAAAAATCTAGCTGGTTTATTATGTTGGAAGAACACATGTAATGGTGTCTTGCCTATTAAGAATCATTTTAAGTTTGTAATTTACAATCTCTTTGTGTTCTTCCTATCGTCATTAAACAATTTACTGAAATACATGTACATTACTTATGGTATATACATTGAGTGTTCAAAGATCTGATCACATTTTTGTTGTGGCTTTGTGGCTCACACAAGAGCTCCCCAAACACAATCTTTCTTGCAGGTTAAATTGTGTATTGCTTGCCAGAGTGGTGTTTAATTCTGTTTTTCATAGTGTGTAGTCAGGGGTTTAAAATGTTTTGAAGAATGCCTCTGCCACTTGAAGCTGTAAGGCCTCTTATCTCCTCTGAAAAATTTTGAAATCTGCTATGTACATGTAGATGCTAGGAAATGCCGAAAGTTTACTCTCTTTTTTGCATTATGTACGGATATTTACACAGTGAACTACATTTCAAGAGAGAAGAGGTAAAACAACAAAGTAAATTGCTCAAGTGATGAGTTAAGCAAAATGCGCACTGTCACCAAAGTAGCTTAAAGGATTTGCAAGCTTAGGATTATCATGTTAAAATAGTGAGAATCGAGCAATAAATGATCACAGTCATTTTGTTACCCAAATAAGGTTGGCCCAGTCACTTAATTTTTATTTAAAACTGCAAGATGGCTTTGAAAACAAGATACTGCGAAGGGACCGAAACACTACAGATGCTTTGAGCTTTCTTTTCAAAGGAATTGCTGTAAAATTGTGTTGGAAATTACTCTGCTGTCTTAAAGATTTATCAATAACATGCAATGCCAAGCGTGTTTGTTAGAAGCTGATTGCTACAACAAGTCAGAGTGGCTGGTGATATATAATCCAGTAGGTACCAGAACTCCAGCAGTTGCAAGCTGGTTTTGAAAACACTTTTTGGTAATATCAGTAATGCTATTCGTGCTGAATGAGCTGAGCTTGATGTTGTGACGTCTGGGGTCACCAATGCGTCCAATTTTTTCAATGGATACTATAAACTTTCTATGCTTTTCACTGATTGAAAATACAAAGTATTTCAATCAGTGAAAAGCATAGAAAGTTTATAGTATCCATTGAAAAAATTGGACGCATTGGTGACCCCAGACGTCACAACATCAAGCTCAGCTCATTCAGCACGAATAGCATTACTGATATTACCAAAAAGTGTTTTCAAAACCAGCTTGCAACTGCTGGAGTTCTGGTACCTACTGGATTATATATCACCAGCCACTCTGACTTGTTGTAGCAATCAGCTTCTAACAAACACGCTTGGCATTGCATGTTATTGATAAATCTTTAAGACAGCAGAGTAATTTCCAACACAATTTTACAGCAATTCCTTTGAAAAGAAAGCTCAAAGCATCTGTAGTGTTTCGGTCCCTTCGCAGTATCTTGTTTTCAAAGCCATCTTGCAGTTTTAAATAAAAATTAAGTGACTGGGCCAACCTTATTTGGGTAACAAAATGACTGTGATCATTTATTGCTCGATTCTCACTATTTTAACATGATAATCCTAAGCTTGCAAATCCTTTAAGCTACTTTGGTGACAGTGCGCATTTTGCTTAACTCATCACTTGAGCAATTTACTTTGTTGTTTTACCTCTTCTCTCTTGAAATGTAGTTCACTGTGTAAATATCCGTACATAATGCAAAAAAGAGAGTAAACTTTCGGCATTTCCTAGCATCTACATGTACATAGCAGATTTCAAAATTTTTCAGAGGAGATAAGAGGCCTTACAGCTTCAAGTGGCAGAGGCATTCTTCAAAACATTTTAAACCCCTGACTACACACTATGAAAAACAGAATTAAACACCACTCTGGCAAGCAATACACAATTTAACCTGCAAGAAAGATTGTGTTTGGGGAGCTCTTGTGTGAGCCACAAAGCCACAACAAAAATGTGATCAGATCTTTGAACACTCAATGTATATACCATAAGTAATGTACATGTATTTCAGTAAATTGTTTAATGACGATAGGAAGAACACAAAGAGATTGTAAATTACAAACTTAAAATGATTCTTAATAGGCAAGACACCATTACATGTGTTCTTCCAACATAATAAACCAGCTAGATTTTTTCAACAAAAATGTCAAGTTCTTATTATAAAACTACCATGCTTATGTGGTTAACTAGTATAATAGTCCCCAACTGTTGACCAGTGATATGGTGTTCAACTACATTGTCAAGATTACCTGATAATTATCAGGAGTGCTAAGGAATTCTTCAAACTGTTGAGCTGCAGTTAAACGTCGCTCGCGTTCAGACTCTTTGGTAATCCTCTTTACAAGATGCGATAAACGAGAATCATCACCAAACATGTTATTTCGCTCTGAAAAATAAAACATAACAACCAATTTTATAAGTACATATTAAGCAATTAAGAATAATACTTTTGGAAACTTTTCTTACACAATAGGAATTCTATTTACATGTTTTCCTAACTTTAATCTTAATAAGAGGAATATCAAAGGTCATCATCAAAGCTGGGCAATTAAATCAAATCTAATGACCTTGTCCAACCAAAGAAAATTTTCCAAGAAATGGTTCAGAAGCGAACTTAACAACTTGTCGCTAAACATAATGGTAATAAATACACACAACACAATCTTTGGCAGTAAATGGGACTAAAGACATTGGGTGCTCCCTAGCATAATGGAGGGTGGCAGCAACACACCCTACAAATGGAGGCAATAAGGGTGGCAGCGACACACCCTAGTGATAATGAGTAACGCAACAAGGGTGGCAGCGACACACCCTAGCAATAACAAGTAACGCAACAAGGGTGGCAGCAACACACCCTAGCAATAATAAGTAACGCAACAAGGGTGGCAGCGACACACCCTGCAAAGTATGGATGAGCCAACGAGTGAGGTGCGTCCCCACCCGGGTGTAAGTGAAAGCTAAGGTGGGACGAGAGCCCCACCCAGCCTGCAACATGCAAGGGAAGTGGCAGGCGTGCACCCAAGCCAGTAGTCCAGCTTTATTCAAATAGGGGGAAAAGGGGAGTGGTGGGACAAAATACAGCACTAAGGCGAAGTAAACTAGATAAAACTTATTGTGCAACGTGCACTCACAAGACAAACAATGAGGCACGCAATTCGGACCTAATGGATATAAGCATACCTTGGTATCGATTACATTTACTAACAATGTCCAGTTGTAATAAAGTACTGTTCAACGACACAAAGGTCAGTTTATGTTGTGCTATGCAAAACAAGGCAGCTATATAATAAGTAATGTCACGCTAGGTCCCTTTGTCCGAGATGAGTGTATCAGATGTTTTAGTGGCGATGAAGACGCTGATATGCACTAAGGACCAAGGTTGTGATAAGCTCCCATTAGTTAACTATATTTTACAGGTAAAATAACCACTTTCATCTCGGTAGTTTGACTCAATCTGTCCACAAAACCTTTTTCTGTCATGAGTTCACCTTACTGTGCAATTCCAGATAATATCCACACTCCCCCACTGAAGGGATTGGAATTTCCTTGGGGGGGGGGAAGTTCTGTAAGGCCAAGTATCTAAAAGAAATGTATGAAGCTTAATTGAATTTTCAGAATCTTCACAATCTGGCTTCAGACCTATGTTTTCCACTGAAACAGCTTTACTTGAGGCTACGAATGAATGGCTATGGAATATTGACAACAGTCTTTTAAATGGTGTGATATTCCTGGATTTGAAAAAAGCTTTTGATACCATGGATCATACTATCCTTTTGGGAAAGCTTAAACTCTATGGGGTCAGTTCTCAATCTCTTAACTGGTTCCAGTCCTATCTATCTGATCGAAAGCAACAAACGTTTATTGATGGAGCTCAATCTGATTTCTGTAATATAACATGTGGTATTCCACAGGGGTCTATTTTAGGCCCTCTCTTATTCACTATTTATATTAATGATCTCCCTTCATGTAATTTGTTTTCAAAACCCAGAATGTATGCAGATGATACTACCCTTACCACGTCTGCAGAAGACCCATGTGTCCTTGAACATAAAATGAATTATGATATGAATTTAATCCAGTCATGGCTGTCAGCAAACAAATTAACTTTAAATGTTAAGAAGACTAAATACATGCTTATAGGGAGCCAATTTAAGTTATCCCAAATAAATAGTGACTTCACAGTCAAAGTCAATAATACACCCATAGAAAGAGTAATTAAACATAAATCCCTTGGAGTTCAAATTGATGAATCTTTGAACTGGCGCCCACACATTGATACCATTTCAAAGAAAATATCCGCTGGTATTGCTATTTTAAGGCGTGTAAGTCATTTTATACCATTTGATATTAGAGTGAATATGTACAATGCACTGGTAATGCCATATTTTAATTACTGTAGTGCCGTATGGGGTAACATCAATAAGGGACTAGCAGACAAACTTCAAAAGCTGCAGAATAGGGCTGCTAGAATTCTCACCTATTCTAACTATGATGTTCGCTCAAGTGTTTTGTTGGATGAGCTTGGCTGGGAAAGGCTAGAATATGTAAGACTTAAACAGTTGGCTGTGACAATGTATAAAATCCATAATAATCTTTCCCCAGCGTATCTGAGGCGGATCTTTACCAACACCTCAAATGTACATTCACACAATCTCAGAAATTCTGAGATGAATTATTATGTCCCCAGACCCAGAACTGAGTCTGCAAAAGGGAGCCTACACTACAGAGGATCTGTTCTGTGGAACAAGATTCCCTCAGAGATTAGAAAACTGTCTAGTTTAAATGTTTTTAAAACTTCATTTGATGGGAAAGATTTTTTCTAATACACCTTGACTCATTTTAAGTCTTATCATTCATAATGTAAGTTTTTGTATTTTTAACATTATAGTTCCTTAGAGTATTTTAGTATAGTTTTAAACACGATTCGTAGGAAGACCATGCAAAGTGATATGATCTCGTGGATAAATAAAGATTGATGATGATGATGATGATGGGTGCAGGGGAAAAAAAATCCTTTCCGTGAGGGAGATATGGATATTTTCTGGAATTACACACTTGGCTTATTGGTTAGAATTCAGTTAAGGTTACCACCATTTTCGTTGATACGCGACTTTGGAAAACAAAACACCTGCGGAAACGTTTCCAAAATTTTCGTCAGTCTTGCACGTTATTGACAGATCGAATCGAAATCCACCAATCACAGCCACTAGTGTGACCTTCAGACTTTCTTTTCATCATGCTAGTGGGCTGTGATTGGAGGATTTCGATCCGATCTGTTGATAACATGTATGATTGACGGAAATTTTGGAAACGTTTCCCCGGGTGTTTTGTTTTCGAAAGTCACCTATCAATGAAAACCGTATAAAGGTTAGTCTGCATTCTGCATCATTTTACACTGACCAATTAATTAGTCATCTGATAGATACAGGTTACTTTATCCATTCTTTGAACAACCACTGGGCCTAATTAATAGAGAATGGGAACCACATTTGAAGAGAAGGGCTCCCTATCATTTGGCATAAACAAATTTTAAGGACGTTCGCGCCCAAAAACTTCCCACGTACAGATTTTTTTAAAACTTTGACTGCAGGTAGAAAGTGATAAGATTGGATGAAAAACGTAAAAAAATTCGGGGGTCACCGAACTCGTTGTGAAGGTAAGGCGCATCACAGATCATAGCATTTCTAGGATTTCCAGCCACTGAGGCGATTCTGGCCGGATTCATTACTATCGGCATATATTTAAGTTGAAGAATCATATCTAAGTTATGTGTGTTTAACACAGCATATATAGGCCTATTTGATAGATCTTTGCTACATATGCCATTAAATCAGCTGGAATTAGCCTTAAAAAAATACAACTTCTAAGTTACGCACACCTGTATCCATGTAGCAATTCGACCCTATTTGAATAGTATATGAGAGATAATTAAAACTTCCCACGTACAGATTTTTTTTGTTTTTTAGTATAATGGAAAGAATCAGAAAAGGAAGTGATCTGCCGAAAAAAAAGTGGGGGTCACCGAGCATCCAACAAAAATATTCGCACACAAAGTTAACGCAAAGGTCATCAGCTCTATATTTTGTTGAGTTTTTGACTGGGTGCGCGCGCTTGAAAATGACGTGGCACGCGCGTGACCAATGAATAGCGTGCGCACTAGAGATGCGCAGTAGCAATGGGCGCGAACGTCCTTAAGTGCAAAAACAGTAAAACTAGCATAATCGCTATCTATCAATGATTTTCCAGAACTTCATATTGTGTAGCCGGAAGCTGAAATTAACAAAATGATCTATTTTCGCTTGATAAGCATAAATTTATACTCTTAGGGTTGACTGTATGATACCAAGACTCGCTGTAAATTGCACTTGGAAAATTGCATTAGCGCCAAAGAAACCTCCGGACATAATTTTTCGCAGTGGCGTGTGCTTTCACAACAAACTTATGCTAGCCTACTGGAAATTGCGGCTTTCAAATTTGAACAACGGCACCTCATTATAATTAACACAATTGTCTCTCTGCCGTCGAATGTCTACAACATAAGCCAACTATTATAGATACAGAAATTTAGTAACAATAAAGGTATGAATTTTTATTCTCCCACTTACCATTAGCTGAGCCTTTAGAAGCAAAACTGTCTCGGTTTAACTCCCTAGCAGGATCTCGACTGGGTTCACCTCTTCCGCGAGGAGGTTGTTTCTCAGGCTCTGAGCGAGGCTTTCCTTTATCTTTTTCAACAGCATTGGCTTTGCTCCCTTCCCTGTCGGAAACATCTCTCCTAGTTTCCTCATTTCTTCGTCTGCCTCGTTCCTCTTTCTTTTCAGGACGACGTCTGGTGTTCCGCCCATTTCGTTGTTCTCTTTCTCGATCTCTTTCTCTTTCACTTTGAGTACTTGTAGTGCTGCCCACTGAGTCTGCAGAGTGGTCTCGGCCTTTATTTCGCTGAGAACGGTCTCTGCGTGTTTGCCTACCACGGCCCTGTGGTCTCCCACTCATACCATTTCATTCTGCCATGAAGACTTCTCCACTTGAACAAGAAATTCACGCACAAGACTCAAATAGCGCCGAGCGCCATCTTGAATACCAGATTGAAAAGAGTGCCTCGTTTCCATGAATTTTCAACTGTTTGCCAAAATTCAAGATGGCGGCAGTGTACTTACTTCCTGTGTAGAAACGAAAGTATTAGAAATGTCCTAGTTTTGTTGTAGCAGACGCACCAACGTTGTAGCCTTGACAAACTAGCTGTTCTTAGTTTCATTTGAGAAATATGGGGTCTTTATTTAGCAGGAAGAAAGAACCTGAAAAGCCAAAGATCACTGAACAGGATAAAGCAATTCTGGTAGGAATATATAAGCTTACTCATAACATTTGAGCTTCCTTCATTTGCTATTACCATCAAAAATTAAATGCCATGCAGGGTACTCGGCAGACTAGACAAATATGAATAGATAAATAGAGGGCTTCTCAAATTAAGTAAGTTGTAAAATAGGGTTCATATATTTTTTGAATTGAAGAGGGAGGTGTATGGCACATGATGAGGGCAAAGATTAGTGTGTGTCACATGAAAAGTGACTCAAAGACACATGTGGTTCCTGAATTTATGGTGAAAAAGATTTCCAAAAGTAACTAAGGGTGCATTCCTTTGGGGTGGATCAGGATCAGTGATCCAAGATCTGTCTGGATCATGGTGCATCAAAGGAACCATGGGAAAGATTTTTCTAATGCACCATGACCCATTGTAACTCTTATTATTCATAATGTAAGTTTTTGTATTTTTAACATTATAGTCAATAGTTTCCTTAGAGTATTTTAGTCTAGTTTTAAACACGATTTCTAGGAAGACCATTTAAAATGATATGATTTCGTGTATAAATAAAGATTGATGATGATGACCGACGAATCCACTCTGGCCGTATATGGATTCACCAGTTCCTTTGATGCACATTATCCAGACAGATCTTGGATCACTGATCCTGATCCAGACCACCCCAAAGGAACGTACCTTAAATGTATATGGGGAACCACTGTAATTAGCTAAGCTGTAGGGGTCTCCCCTGCCCTCCTCCCCCCCCCCCAAAAAAAAAAAATCTTGTATCTGAGTAATTTAGTTAGGCCAAGTTGAATAAGTATACAAAAATTAACATTCATGTGTGAAACCAGATCAGACTGACCCCCCCCCCCCCCCCCCCCACTTCTCCCACCCTGCTTCTTGCCTCTTGCTGTCCTTGTTGAAATTTCTAAGTCTTAAGTACAGGTCAGCTACAACTGGGTGACGGGGGCGGGGGGCACTTCTTTATAAGAGGCTAATGGGATGTGCCGCTGAATGGGGTCACATTTTCATGACTGGATTGACCATTATGGGGTTGCATTTTCAATATAGTTACTAGAATGGGGTTGCACATTTTCTGATTTTTGGAGTAAGACAGTTCTTCATATTTACAGTTAGCAAACGTATCAGAATGTTTGTACTGTAGGTGAAAAGTAAAGTGTTCTTCACTCAATATAAGGTACATACATAATTATAAAGTGACTAAGTTGGGATCACGAAAATTACATATTTGCCCAGAAGTGACTAAGGTGGGGTCTATAATTGGCTATAATGGGGTAGGGGCTCTGAGAGGCCAGGGGAACATACCCAGCAAAAATTGACCCAAGTACCCCCTCCCCCCCACTCCCGCAGTGAAAATGTGCTCTGACAATCATTCTAACAGTAGACAATAAATTATTGATGATGAAGTCTGAAACTTTCCTGTTACCTTCAGAACTAACCTATCAGAAACTAGACAGTTTGTCAATTAATGTGCATCAAATCAAAGTGTTTACTTATGGCTGCATATTAAAAATAATCATTTAATGGTATGTGATTTTTCAGGCATTGAAACAGCAGAGGGACAAGCTGAAGCAGTACCAGAAAAAGGTGCAAAATAATACACAGACTGCAAAGAAAACTGATTCTGAAACTAGTTACCCTTTGGGAAACCTGTAACTGTGATAATATTATTACTTGTCCAAAAGTCATCCTTACTACCCTATCTCTCCTCTTTCCCCCCCCCCCCCCCAAAAAAAAAAAAAAAAAAATTTTTTACATTACTTAGTAAAATGTTTGGATCTCTTTAAACAAAAATTCCCTAGAGACTTCACTTACCTTTCTGGTAAGTGAAGAAAAGCCAATTATTGAAAAATTCACTAGCGCTGTGCTATCAGACATGAGTTTCCTTGCACACTGGAAAGATGTTTTTATAAAAATTATTTTGTTTGGTTGAGTGTTGTGAATAATGACTTAATGGTCAGTGGCTGGATCTAGAGTAATATTGTTAAAACCTGCATTTTTTTAAAGTGGGCCTAAACCAAAAATTTTTTTCGCTTAAATAAATCATTGTACCTGTTCGAAATGCACTTTGCCTTTTTGAACTTAATCTTGACTTTCTTATAGGCTATAAAAGTTACGAAAATCATCTGTTCCACGACTGAGCCAGTATGGGGCATGGGTCTAGTCCTGGTTTTACGTTAAGTGTTAAACGGCTCAGTGAGAACAGGTGCAAAGATTTATTTAAGCGAAAAAATATTTTGGGTTTAGGTACACTTTAATATTTGCTTTTAATTATTCTTAGCTCATTCATGCCTACTCTTCTCTGCACCTCCCATAAATAGACACCTATAAACAGGAGTTCAAAATGTTGCTACAAGTGCCAAAATTAGAGTAAATGTCCAAATGTTTCGGGACTGTGCCCTTCATCAGTGGAATGTTTGTTATGCATAATGAACATTCCACTGATGAAGGGCACAGTCCCGAAACGTTTGGACTTTACTCTAATTTTGGCACTTCTAGCAACATTTTCAACTTTTATTTTTTATTGTAGTAACAAGTGCCATGCAGCATACAAAGTTTTTAACTTCTTTCTACCTATAAACAGGAACTATCACACTATCTGCTGATAGCATGTTTAACTGAAGAGTACCTATAACTGTCTTTCTTTTTATCAGATACAACCTCAATCTTGAAAAGGAAAGACAATTAGCAAAACAGCTCTTAAAGGATGGGAAGAAAGAGTAAGATTATATTATGTGCATTTTTTCATTTATGGTATCATTAAAGGCTTGTGTCTTGGACTCAGGATCAAATGGTCTGAAGTTGAACTCTCTCCTAGATCACTGTGTTGACACTTAATCCATATTTTACTATTGATCACTAACTACTTATTAGTTCAGAGTGAAATGTAATAGGAAATAATTTAAAACTGAGACCTTGAACATCACTCAGTCAATGGGGAAAGGCGCGGGTTTCAGATTTTTTGTTAAAGACAAAAAATTCAAGGTTAAAAAGTTGTTATTAATCAATTGATGTAATTAATGTCAACTGCGATGCTTTCACGCACTCATTGGTGGGGGAAATTGGGGGGGGGGGGGGCACCCCCAAAAAAAAAAAAAATTTAAAGTAAAATACAAAAAAATTTTGTTTTTAACTGGTTCCCCCCCCCACCCCACCAAAAGTGGGGAAAATTTTGTTTTAAAAATCCCGGAAAAATTGTTTGTTTTTGTTTTTTTTTTTTAAACTTTTTTTTTTGCTTTTTTTTTTTTTTTTTTTTGTTTTAGAACCCCCCTATTTTGTTTTGGGAAAATTCCCAAGCCCCAATGTTTGAAAAAAATTTTTAATGGAAAACAAAAAAAAAAAATGTTTTTGTTATTTTTTTGGGCCATTTGAAAAGAAGAAAAAAAAAATTTTTTTTAAGAAAAAAAACCAAAAAAAAAAAAAAATTTTCCCAGGGAAAAGGTTTGGTCCCCACAAAAATGGGGGGTTTTTTTAAATACAATTTTTGGGGTGGGCCTTTTCAAAAAAAACCCCAACAAGGGCCCCCCCCAAACAAATAAAAGAAAAAGAAAAAAAAATAAAAAATAAGCCTTTTTTAAAAAAACTTTTTCCCCCCAAAAAAAAAAATTAAACGTTTTTTTTTTGTTTTAAAAAACCAAAAAAAAAAATTTTAAAACCCAAAAGTCCAAAAATGCAAAACCCCCAAGTAAAAAAAAAAGCCCCCGACAAAAAAATTGGGGGGCCCCAAACCCCCCCCTTTTTTTCTTTTCCAATTTTTTTTTTTTTTTCTTTTTTTAAAGAAAAAAATAAGTTTTTTGTTTTTTTTTTTTTTTTTGTTTTTTTTTTTTTTTTTTTTTTTTTTTTTTTGTTTTTTTTGGGGAAAAAGTGTAGACCCCTTTTTTTTGCCAAAAATTTAAAAAAAAAAAAAAAAAAAAGATTTTAAAATATTTTCCCAACAAATACAAAATTTTTTTTGGGCGTTTTTTTTTTTTTGTTTTTGTTTTTTTTTTTTGTTTTTTTTTTGTTCCCTTTTTTTGTTTTTTTTTTTAAACATTTTAAAAAATTTTTTTGTTTTTTTTTTTTTTTTCCCCCCCCCCAGGTTAAAAGGCCCGGCCAAAAAAAAGGTTTTTTTTTTTTAACTTCCCCCTAAAAAAGTGAAAAAAAAAAAAAAAGGGAGAATTAAACCAAGGAAAGCAAGAAAAAAAAAAAACCCTTTTTTTTGAAAAAAAAGATGCGGAAAAAAAAACAAAAAAGGGCCCAAAATTTTTTTTTCCCCAAAAGTTTTTTTTGGAAAAATAAAAACTTTTTTAGAAACAAAAAAAAAAAAAAAATGTTTTTTTTTTTTTTGTTTTTTTTTTTAATAAAAAATAAATTGGGGGTTTTTTTTTTTTTTTTTTTTTTTGTTTTTTTTTTTTTCTGTTTTTTTTTTTTAAAAAAAAAAGGCAAAAATTTATAAAAATCACTTTTTCATGGTTGGTTTTTTGTTGGTGGGGGGTTTTGGGGGGGGGGGGGGGGGGGGGGGGGGGGTCCCCCCCCCCCCCCCCCCCCCCCCCCCCCCCCCCCCCCTTTTGAGAAGCCGGACCCCCAAAAATGTTTCCAAAGGTCCCCCCCTTTTTAAGGGTTTTGTTGTTCAGGCACACCCCCCCTTTTTTTTTTGCAAAATTTTGGGAAAAAAAAAAATTTTTTTTTGTGGGGGGGGGGGTTTTTCCCCCCCATTTTTTTGGGAGTTGTTGGGGGGAAAAGACACAACTTTTTTTAAAAAAAATTTGGGGGAAAAAAAAAAAAAAAAAAAAAAAATTTTTTTTTTCCCCTTTTTTGGAATTTTTGGGGGGGTGGGGGGGCAAATTACAGTAAAAAATGTTCACAAAAACTCAGTTAAAAAAAAATTTTTTTTGTTAT
>JAHPZR010033897.1:30000-33771 GCA_019787425.1 Platygyra sinensis | reverse complement strand
AAAAAACATTGCCATAACAAAGTGTATAAACTAAGGGAAGTGGTCAAAACTACTATACTCGAACAGGACCCACCAAATCACAAAATAGTTGGTGGTGTCTGCCTGCACTCCCCTTGCTTAACGTCAAAAGATGGTGTCTTTATTGTAAAGGGTTCGTACACTTATGACCTGTCAAAATTCCATGACTTTCCATGACTTTTTCCATGACTTTTTGAAATATTCCATGACCTAAGTTAAGCTATTTCCCTCCAGCAGTAGTGTCAAAACAATCATTTATTCAGCTGAAATTACATTTGATTTTTGGACTTGCCAGTTAATTTTTCAACTTTGGATCTTAATGCCTTTCATTCATAGAAAACATACTGATTTTCCATGACTTTCCATGACCTACACCTAAATTTCAGGACTTTCCAGGCCTGGAAAATGAAATTGTAAAATTCCATGACTTTCCAGGTTTTCCATGACCTGTACGAACCCTGTAATGTATAGCCACCCCTCTATCCAGCAGTAAAAAATTACAGTGAGATTCAAACCTCACTTTCCTTGTTTGTCTAGTAATACCGACTCTTGCTAGCTGAATATTCCTGTGTCTGCTCAAATTTAAAAGCCAATAAAATGTTGTTGGTATTGTTCGAAGATAGGTGGTGTCTTTGAGAAACCCCCCTCCTACTTCAAAGGTGGGTCTTGTTCGAGCAAGTAGTTTTGACCAGTTCCCTAAGACACACTACACTGGAGAAATTTGAAAACGCAGCTTTATTTTTACGGTCAGGCCTATCGTCCACGCTAATCCGTCACGAAAACGGAGCTTTCGAAAACTCTCTTCAAACCGGATAAACACCGGCTTTTCGAGTTTTCGAAACCGGAGCTTTTTGAAAACGATGACGTCACGATAATCACGTGATTTCCCTGCCCGAGTTTTCCTCAAACACAAATCTAAAATGATCGGTGATTCTTGCGTTTTTAAATTCCAACGGAAAATATCTGATGTGTTTCCAGAGTGAAACCTCTGTTTTCAAATTCCTCTGGCGTAGTGTAGACCGGTCATAAATCATCAAACCGCCGCTACCTTGAATAAAAGTAGCGAGCGAAATATGACGAGAGGATAAAACTATGCGACATAGATCGGTCTCCTCGCTGAATTTCATTCCCTGCGATATTTAAAATGGCAGCTTCCCCAACGAATGAGACAACAATATCATGTGATACAGCGAAACCTGTATTACGAAAGCGGAGTTCATTTCAAGCGGACACTGGTCTCATTAAATACCGTACTTTCTACCAAACGAACTTGTATTAAGCGGACAGTAGTGTAGTCCGGTATATACGTACATAACGGGTAGAAAATGCGTGAAATAGAGCAGCCATTGTCGAACGCGGGGAAATGAAATTAAGGTACCAGTCACAGGAAACCCGTGACCAGCGCCGCAGCAAGCGCGACAAACAGAAAAAACACTACTCAAGGAAAAACGCGGTTCGCGCCCATTGCTACTGCGCATCCTTACTGCGCACGCCGGCAAATTCACATGCCACGTCATACAGCAAGCGCGCGCTCTAAATACTAAAATGAACAATGATTGGGCAGATGGCCATTGCTATAGCTTTGCTTGGATTTAATGATCTTGGACGTTCGGTGACGCGGCTGCTTTTCTTTTCAGAAACAGATTTTATTTACAATTATCTCCACATTGTCCAAAAAATAAAATGAACAAAAATTCAACGTAGGAGGGTAAAACAAAATTCAAGATTTCTGTCCACGGGACATGGAACATTTTGCGGGGCGCGAACGTCCTTGAGCGGGAAAACGTACGGCGAACAAATTAGCTTTCAACGCAGAGAAAATAACACAGTCGTATCGTAGAAACTAGTTCGACTAAAAAATACTTTTAACGCTTAACAATAAAAGTCTAGCTTACCTTGTCTTACAATGAACAATAAAGTCCATTAAACCGTCATTTGTGAAGTCTCCATGTACGATAGGAGAGAGCGGTTCACACGGTATCGAGTGAGAAGACAATAACGAACCATCCTTTAACGAAACAAGTGAGATGTCTTTCAAGCCTGTAATCAATACAGCATCCTGGATAATAGAAGAGAGAGAAATCTAATTCAGTCCACCGTAAGGAAAAAAGATGGCGGCTGTACATTTTACCACAATACCTTGCAAACCAAACTAAGTCCATTAGGCATATACAAAGATATGGTTTAACGGCAGTCGTTCCTACAATAATAGCATTGCTCTTGTCGAGTTTAAATGGCTTACAATTTTTCTGCGGGTTTTTATACGCTCTTTTAGAGTTTTCGTGCGCAAAGCATTATAGGTAAATGTACCAGTCGCCATCCTTTTCCTTACGGTGGATTAATCAACCATGTATTCCAGAGATGCTAAGCCCTCTAGATTCATTTACCCCAGGAGGTCTTTCTAGACAATCGAGAGAGAAAACAAAACGAACAAATCTCGCCACTCGTGCTTGCGGGTGAAACAAAAAAAGAAGGGAAAACAACAAGGAGAAGAAAACAAATGGATTTTTGTATATACCGTTTGTCAGTCGTTGATTGATTGGTTGGGACGCGCTTTAAGTAGTAACAGCGATGCCCGTCACTGGAGGTTTAAATGTATTAATGAAAGTTAATACCACATTCCCTTTCGCCTGAGGCCTAGGGCGCGTTCGTTTGGGATATTCCGGAATAAGAATATATTCCGGAATATATTCCGGCTATTCCGCTCCTGGGAGCAGAATAGCCGGAATGGAAATCCAGGTATTCCGGAGTGAGAACAGCTCCCAAACAAACGCTTTTTTGCATTATTCCAATTATTCTTATTCCGGATTGATCCCAAACGAACGCGCCCTTAGTCTCCTCCGCAGCCGTTTTTTGGGATGTCACGTAACGCTCCCCCCGTTACGTGACATCCCAAAAAACGATTGCGGAGGACACTACCCGAGGCCTCGAACTTGCGCATGAAAATAAGTTTGTATTACTTTAGAGTATTGAAGGAATAAGGGGATCATGTTTTCAGTTAATTCCGCGTTTTCCAAATTCACCCCCCTGGAATAAATTTGATGAGGAAAAAGGAAGAAATTGATGACACAACAGCTCAATACTTTTTCATTTGCCGTTTCAAGAAAAAAATATACTCAGCTGAGGAAGGCGTATTGAAACTAATGGAATATTTGCTTGAAATCACCAGTATATTTAGTATCTTACTTTCACTTCCCCTACTGATGTGGAAACAGCTTGAATGTTTGGAACAAAAACAGCTCCTGGTTTTATTTCAGATGGATTGTAGTTTGCCCATGAAGCGCCTGTGTCTACCTATGAGAAAACAAAAAAAATTAACACTGCCTTTGATGTGCTGATATTCAAAACGTTTTGTACATAAATCTAATACTAAATTTTATCTGTGCAAAATAGAGGAAAAGCTACTTACAATACAATACTGGATACTTACACTACTTACAGGGAGATACTTACATGACAAACATACAAATAATTACGTTACCTATAACACTAGGGCAAGCATGCTTTCTTTTCTTTTAAATTTTATTTACATGATTATAATTGTATTACTTAACCCTATGATGTAAAACATTAAACTGGAAACCTGTTAATCTGGTTTTAACGGGCCACAAAAATTTGGCCGCCTTAACTGTTGATGGGGTTCTTTAAAGGATATGACTGACTGAGAGTTTGTACGGACCAGAATAAACTGGCAGTCATAAAGTGGTGATAAGGTGCCGGGGTTACACTGTAATTACAACCATTTAATTAAAG
>JAHPZR010033897.1:7500-22500 GCA_019787425.1 Platygyra sinensis | reverse complement strand
GTCTGTGAATATCTTGGCCTTCCACATAAGCTCCAGTTGATCTGTGAAACAATGTACTGCCCCATCATCTGTTACAACCACTATAATCTACAAAATAAGAAATAACTCATCACCGATCACTATTTTGGATTCCAAGGGATGTACAATGTAACTAATACAGTGAGCTAACTGCTACCTTGAACTTTGAATCAACAATTTAAAAACACCTTTGAGCACTTTTTGTTTTGTCTAGAGCTTTGTTGTTACTGACACACCATTTATGCTGGCCTTTTATGCATATTCTCGTCAAATAATGGCCGTAGCACAATGGAACACCCCATAAGTGACCACTAAAATGTGAAGCCTTGGTGGTCGCTTACGAGAGCTTAGACATCATGAGTCAAAATTGTGCCTCATTAGCATATGATAACTGCAGAGACTTACCCATGCACCAACACTCATCTAACCCATGCAATTAATAACTTTTAGTGGTCACAAAAATATTGACTGAAGCTTTCCAAAGTATTTATTCAGCGTATCAGTCTGTTAAACTAGCTAATAAGATGAACGGTACAAGTCTCACGGTGTCTAAAATGTGTCTAAACGTTAGCGGGAAGTGAACATCAACAAATAAGGATCAACCTCAATATTGCATGTACATGGTCTCGGCATATTTTTCATAATTAGCGATACTGATTCTGCCCAGAACAATTGGCCAAAAAGAGTTTCTTGCAAAAAAGAAGAGAAATGACATAGTGAGGGCAAAGCAAGATCTAGATGTACCTAATTTACTATCTAAAATTAATTTATATTTTACATAACTTTTTGTAGCCAATCACTGTTAATCTCTTCGCCTGTTTAGTTTGTTTATTTTGTTTAGGTTATTAAGCTACCTTTTAAAAATCAATTCTGTAAACATATTTATCCCCGGATGCTAATGACTGTATTTTATTTATAGTTTATTCCTGTCATGATTCATAGTCTTTTATTTGAAGCTTACAAATTGGTTTATTTTTCTTTCTTTTTTTTCTTCCTGCACAACTCGCCTCGACTAGCTTACGCTATATGCGAGTTGTACATGTTCTCAGTTTTAAGTTATTAATAAAGTTTATTTTTTGATAAAAAAAAAAAGATGTGTGTCTAATGAACAGAAAAAAAGAACAAACACTAAAAAAATAAAAGAGAAGGACACATCACCTGATGGCAAACATCAAGGGATGAAGTACTTCTGTGTTCACATCCAGTTCCAAGTGCCACAGGCAAAGCTGGTTTGGATGAATTGCATTCAAGCACCACTTCTGTCTGGAAAGATCGTGTTATAGATATTTTTTAATAGCAGCTAGGAAAATTCATAGCATGAAGTTCACTCCAACAAGATATTTTTGGAGTACCTTTAAGTGAAGATGAGGTAGTGTGGATGACAGATCGTGGTCTTCCTGCGGAGGTAGCATCAGTAATTTAAGTCTTGAATCCTCTGTTGCGATGACCAATTCTATTCAATTTATGACAAAAAATTAATATAATTGTAAAGCTAATTGGCAGCCAGAAAACAGTGCTGATTGAGCAGAACATAGTTAACAGAGGGGAAAATTGGTTATGAAACTCAACAAAGTTCATTAGTTGTTTAATTTACTACTGACCGAGGAACTAACCACCTGGCAATAGAAATGTTTTGATTATGTAAATCATGCAGTCTATGAAGGCAAAACAAAACATTGTACATGGTCATGGACCTTCCAACATAAATATGACACCTTTGTTTACTTCTTTGATGTTTGCCAGACTTCATAACCATTCCCCTCTATTAACTATTACATACATGTACATCGCCCAGAGTGCCACAAAACACCCAGGAACTTTTAATGTGAGCCGGTGCTAAATTCAAAATCGATTAGAGAAAAGTGCAAATAATAACTAAGAAACAGACAAAAAGCGGCCACCAGCATGTATGTTCCTCTCTTTCACATGCATATTAACTCCTCTGGCTTGGTAGTAGCATATGGAAATTGTAGAGAAAGGATCAATAAATGATTTAGAACAAAAAATTGTTTTTTAAGGTCTCTACAAGTATTATCAAATTTGCTTTGAAAATAGTCTATTTTGGGAGCTTTCTGGTATGGAAGCGGTTCTTCAAGCAGAATATTCTGACAAAATGATCAGTTAGGTTGACGGGTAGCATATGGAAAAGTTAGTACACGATGTCAGGAAAGGTCCTGCCAATTTTCGCTGGTTTACGACGCGTACAAGTACTACCAAAATGCGGTTTTCTAAAAGCACTCCTCTATCTCTACAAATTTGCCTGTCGGAGTGCGGCAGAATGGTTGACTGATTTTGAAACTCCCGCAAGCATTAAAAGGGATCCAAATTTGAATAATTATCTCACACAAACAATGGAAAACAATGCTCACTCAGGCATAAGACAGGTTCAAGCAGAAATGTCATTTATTTTTATTTTCCCCAGCATCATACGAACAGAAAAGACCTGTGTGGTCTTTTGAGTCCTCGATCAACGTACAGACTATGTAAACCGATTGAGTAAAAGACTGTGTCTAATTAACTGCTTTGACTGGTCAAGTAAAACAGGACAACAATAAAATAGAAGCAAGTGTTTTGCGCACCGCACCGATTTACTTTACACATCAGGCCATTTGATTGACAGCCACCGATTCACTGACGAGAGCAGCCAGAAATCTGAAAACTTAATCTATGCAATCATTCTGCGCATCGAAAAACTGGGCTCTGCAAGTACATATCACGAAAGATAATAGAATTCGGACGATGAGTACATGTAGAATTCTACTATTACTAATGCAAATGCTATAATCTGATTGGCTGAGCCATTGCACACTATTCGTTAATTTGTGTGCAGTGGCTGGAAGTTGTCTACGAAACAGCATTGTTTTTCTGTTTTGCTAAAGGATTGGAGGAAAATTTTGATGCATATGGATAATTGAATTCCTGAGAAGACTAAATGAAGGACATTTAAGGTTTCTTGACTTTAAAAAAAGTTCCAGAAATTATTGAAAAAATGATAAATGATAAATGATACGCATGCGTGCACAACTTCAATTTTAAATGACAAATCAATCTGAGCAATATTTTTAAGGTGCAAGGTTTAATATTTTGAGAAATAATTGGAATCAGTCATTTGAAGTAAATTTTAGGAAGAATTCTACTAAAAAATAATATTAGATTATTCTCTCCAAATTTCTGCAGTGATAATTGCTTCAGCCTTTGGCCTCATCAACTATCACTGCACAGAAATCTTGAACTTATAATCTAATTGTTACTGAGCAAAACAAAAATTGTGCAATGGGTTATAACTTACCATTAATTCCATCACTATCAAGATCTGTAATAATGGGCAGAGGCCTGAAAATAATATATACTGGTGTCTTTTTATAAAATGAATTTAATTTCCAGTGGTACATTAAGTCTAATGTGTGCAACAGAAAGTGCTCTTAAACAAATATAACTCGGTTAAATTAAGTAGGAATATTATTTTAATTGAATTCTGGAACTACAGTTTCCAAGATACATGTGATTTTAAGTTGGCTTATGTTCATAATTTATCAAGATTTGATGTAAGAAAAGTTATACTACAATGGCAAATGGAGAATGCGCTCTTTCCCTAAATCACTGATTTTCTCTGATTTAAGGACGTTCGCGCCCATTGCTACTGCGCATCTCTAGTGCGCACGCTATTCATTGGTCACGAGCGTGCCACGTCATTTTTCAAGCGCGCGCACGGAGTCGAAAACTCAACAAAATATAGAGCTGATGACCTTTACGTTAACTTTGTGTGCGAATATTTTTGTTGGATGCTCGGTGACCCCCAATTTTTTTTCGGCAGATCACTTCCTTTTCTGATTCTTTCCATTATACTAAAAAACAAAAAAAATCTGTACGTGGGAAGTTTTAATTATTTCTCATATGCTATTCAAATAGGGTCGAATTTGTACGTGGATACAGGTGTGCGTAACTTAGAAGTTGTATTTTTTAAGGCTAATTCTAGCTGATTTATTGACATATGTAGCAAAGATCTATCAAATAGGCCTATATGTGCTGTGTTAAACACACATAACTTAGATATGATTCTTCAAATTAACTATATGCCGATAGTAATGAATCTGAGCAAAATCGCCTCAAATGACTGGAAATCCTAGAAATGCTATGATCTGTGATACGCCTTATCTTCAAAACGAGTTCGGTGACCCCTGATTTTTTTACGTTTTTAATCTTAACTTATCATTTTCTACCTGCAGACGAAGTTTAAAAAAAATCTGTGCGTGGGAAGTTTTTGGGCGCGAACGTCCTTAACTAGTCAATTAATATAGACACGCTAAATCAAAAGCCCAAAATCGTATCTTTTTTTTTTCTACCAGACTGTCTCTAAATCTACCCTGCACTATAAATAGTAAGCAACTAAGGTGTCGTTTTGTAATTTTAAGTGGGCAAGTAGGTTCAATCAGTGAATTATGCTTTGTGTTGTAATGTAAGTGATGTTTTGTTTCGCACTGTAATGTAAGTAACGCTATGACTGTTAATAAGTGACCATTAGCATAAGCAGAGACATGTTCAGTAATGTAAGTAGAGTTATGTAAGTTTGTTTAGTTCTGTACAAAAGTTTTATTGTAAGTGTAAATGTATGTATAATATTAGTGCTGTAAAATATATATATATTCTTTTTTTCTAATTAAAAAAAAAAAAAAAAAGGATTTGATGTAAGGAGAACACCTAGATGTGCAGGAAAAGCAACTAATACTAAGCCTTATGTTCCTGTTTATATTGTCTGCATTGTTATAATGTGAAGTGTGATGTCTCTAAAAAATAAAATTTCACTGCATTTCAGGGCCTGTTTACAAAGAGGGAGGGTTACCCTAGCAAGGGGGTTAACCTTAGCTAGAGGACAAAAGATAGCCTGGGTTTACAAGCAAAATTTCACAGGTAGGGTAACCCTACAACCCGGGACAACTTAATATGCAGTTACACTCAAAGGATCTGGAAACAGTTAAAAAGTTAACCCAAGTAGGCAGGTTTAATCCTACCTGGAGTATTCACAAGGGAAATTTAAGCAAACCCGCCTGCCAGAGTAACCCTGGCTAGCATGTAGATAGGGTATCCTGCCTACCCGGGTAACCCTAGCTGCCTTCTAAATACAAGAAAGAAAAAAAGAGGAAATGTGTGAGGAGTCCTAAGGTAACTGCTTTCTAGGGTAACCCGCTTGCTAGGGTAACCCTCTCTCCTTGTAAACACGCCCCAAGGAAACTTCACGTGCACTGCAGTACTACTTACAACCTGTTTTCCCCTGCTTTGTATTTCAAATCAGTAAGAGTGTCAAGCTGCCAGGAAGGTTGCAACTCCCAAACATTAGGAGCTCTGAACAGAAATATGGCAATGCAAACTGCTGCCACCACAATGACATCTTGTGCTCGTATTCTCGTGATGTCGACAGGCAGGAGTTTCAGGGGATCATTCATAACTGTCACCTGAGAATATTTAGTTAGAAATGAAAAAAAGAAAAACCTGAAATTATAGCACTGCCTGGAGAACAGAAGAACAAGTCAATACTCAAAAGAGCGATGAACATAAAGTTGGCACACTAAAAATTATCAGAAATTCAATATTGAAGGCCTCAAATAAAATTTGGTCTCACATTCTGATCGATATATTGCAACAGCTTCAACAGAGACAATCCAATATTACGAAGACAAAAAAGTTCGCGATCTTTCCAATATCAATTGTGAAAGGAAAACTTGGCCTTTAGCAAAGGTTCTTGAAAATCACATTTGAGTGGGGGATCCGGATATGACAGTACAGACTTGGGAGTGGGGAGTGTTTGACCCCTTTGGGTTGGCTTTCGTAATTTTTTTGTCTGTCTTGACATTCTTTTCTTTCTTTCAAGTGAATCATTTGATCATCCAAGTATCCCAGAGTGGGGTATTTAACCATAACATCTCAGTTAACTATAGGTTTCGACTTTATAGAGATCCAAAACAAAATTCAGGGCTTTACAAATCGATATTTTCTATACTTGATAAGTATCGATAAAAATCGATTATTTTTGATACTAATTAAGTGATTATTATCGAAAATCCATAAAAGTCGATCCCAAAAGCTGGTGTGATTATCGATTAATTAAATTAAGTTTCGATTTCTATCGATTTTTATCAATTTCTATCAATTTTTATCGAAAGAATACATCATTCCTTCTCACGTCCGCCAGCTTGGATTTGAGAGCCGCAAAGCTCCTGAAAATGAGTTTAAAGATCGTACTAGTCGGATATAAAATTAAGAGGCAAATAAGTAAGTTAGCAGAAGTTGGGTAGGTGGTAGGGAGACTTAATCTGGTTTAATCAGGAGCTGGCTTTAGTGGCACGAGAGTTCCAAAGCTTGCACCTTGAATTCGCTGAGCCAGTTGAACTGTCTCTTAAACCTGCTTAAACACGTTCTTTCAAATTGAGCCGTCTTGACATTCACCCCTTTAACTTAATAAGTTTAAAAGTTTTAATCTTTTTAACACAAAACAACAATATGCTCTCAAGCTGTGATTCAGCAGCTGGAAATAGAAGAAGTGAAATACTGATCATGTGACTAAGTGATGTAACATGAAGCATAAGGCACTGGGAACAAGTGGTACAGTACTCTTGAGAAAGTAGCCTAAATACAGGATTACGAGAGGCAAAAATTCAGCCCACATCAATACACCAGAATATACTTAACAACGCGCCGTAAGACCAATTAGTATGAATTTATCGTAGTCTATTGTGAATCCGTGAATTTGATTGGCTATATTACTGTTTTCTATCTGCTAATAGAAAACAGTCACGCATCAGAGCACATCGCGCATCACGTTTGAACCTGATTTAACATAATAAAACAGTTCTTTTGTACACGTTACTTGACATTTTTTTTCTTTTTATGCAATGAGACTACAGTAAATTTATACTAAAACAATTAGACTACTTGCCCTCGTTTTCTACGAGCAATAGTCATCTTGGCTGCGCCTCGTCGACTATCTGCTCTTAGAAAACTCGGGCTCGTAGTCTAATTGTTAAATAGCTCGCTGATGATCCTAAAAAGTGCTCCAGATTACTTGAGTGCTTCAGTTTAGAATTGCGAAGAAGATTCTCGTGCTACAACCTTGTGGTCGGTGTGCTACAGGTTTCCTTCAGATTTTAATTTTGTACTGCCCTTTGTCAAACTTTGGACCTTGCTCCATATATTTTGTCCATATATGTGCCAATAAATGCTGTCAAACAGTGTCAAATACTGCCAAATGACACTGGCTTTATCAGGAACTACTGTAGACTGAGGAGGTCACAGTAAGATGTAGTTGTTATTTGTCGTTTGATTTCGAATCCGGTTTCATTCCGAGATTTGTAATCGATCAAAATCGATCTTCTGGTCCCAAACAGTGTGATTATCGATATTTATCGATTATTTTAACTAATCGATTGATCAGTATCGAATAATATCGAGTAATATCGATATATCGATTAGCTTTTCGATCATCGATTTTGATCGATTTGTAACGCTCCGCAAAATTAACTTACATTAAGGACGTTCGCGCTAATTGTTTCTGCGCATCCTTACTGCGCACGCGAATCACATGCCACGCCATGCATCGAGCGCGCGCGCTAAGTAATAAAATGAACAAATGATAAGGAAGATTGCCATTGCTACAGCTTTGCTTGGATTTAACGATCTTGGACGTTCGGTGACCCCTACTTTTCTTTTCAGAAATAGATTTAATTTACAATTATCTCCACCTTGTCCAAAAATGAACAAAAAATCAATATGGGAAGTTAAAAAAATTTCAAGATTTCTGTCCACGGAACATGGAATCCTGCCATCTTGCGGCTGCAAGGCGCGTGAAACTATGGACGCTAAATGCAGACTTGTTGTTTGAGGAACCTCACCAGTTAACTAAATTTGCTTAATAGGTCCATTTAAACTATATTTGGTAGAGAACATTTTTCTTCAAATCTCTAATTGCAATATTTTGGGACTTGCAGCCACTGTGGCCTTCTTCGCCAACGAAGCCCGATTTACTCAGATTTTGGTGTTCTTCTGGGCAAGTTCTATCCAAAACGAAGTCGGTGACCCCCCCTTTTTTTTACATTTCTGACATCACTAACTCATCATCTTTCAGTGGTAAAATTTTCAAAAAAAAATCAATGTTAGAAAATTTTCGCGCCAACGTCCTTAAAATAAGCTTAGTAACAGAAGAAAAGGGGCTTTTCGCCAGATGTATTTTCTCATAACGGATTTCGCCTTTTTGTGACTCGAGTCCTTGATTCGCAAAAAACTTACCTCCTTTTCTTTGACATTTTATGACTTTGTTTAAAAAAATTCCCTTTTTCTCGATGTTTTCTTTGCATCCGAAATAATCCGAAATGAAATCCCCGCCATATTGAATGTTTATAGGCTCCCTAATATGGTTATGATTACCTTATATGGTGCGTCAATAGTAACTGACCAATGGGAATGCTCGTTAGGTGAGCGTCATTTTATTGCGGTCAGTTTCAAATCTAACGATCAAACAAGCAAGCGTTCGTGTTCGAAGCCGTGTTGTTTCATAGAATTTTATGTCTGTATTTTTTTGTTTCTTTACTAAGGATAACTGTAAGATTGTTTCAAGGACATTTGAAAGCTTTAGTTTACGAGAATGGATGCATTTGTTGATCCAAGTTATGAGTACGATGCACCAATGTTTGTGGACTTTTTGAAGGGCGCCGAGCAACTCGACCCTGAAGCTGACAAGTGGTTTGGTAAGTTGTTGCCTTCGATGTGATTTCCTCGCGGTGAATTTCTTTAACATAAAACTTAACAAATCCTCTGTGTTTAAAGATGGGAAGGGAGCTGATGAAGGTGGCGTTTTAATTGAAGAAGAACCAAGAGATCAGGAATCAAACGAACCCACCGAAACAGTGAACAAAGTGGCGCCCGAAATCCCCGAAATCCCGAAAGAGGACACTCAGAAATCGCCTCCACGGGCTGAAGAAGAACCCGAAAATCCGCAGGCAAATGTGGAATCAGCAAAGGAGTCTCCTCCTAAAAAACAGGTTCCGAAAAACATCGTTACTTCTTGGTCGGACTGGGTGGCAAAAACAACGACCAGTACTGTCAACAAAGAAACCAATTCAGCTTCACAACCCCTAGTCAAAAGGTTAGCAGAACTTCTTTTTTGCACTTAATAACAAGTTAACTAATTTAGTAACTAGCTTGCTTGCTTTTACTAGGAAACGTGAGAAGAAGGAACCTGAAAGAAGATCAGCTCGGCTGCGAACTTTGTCTACCTGCTCAACTGCATCTACCGTGTCCAATTCATCTGATGGTTACCCTGTTGCTAAGAAGGTCCCTAAAATAAAAGCGCCATTGACACTCACCGTTCCTACAACGCCAACATTTGTGAGGTAAAGTTGGCTCATTGTCGTAATGGTACTATTCAGTATGCCTGAGAACTCTGGCAAAAGATAAATGTTAAATCTAAAAATGCAGTGCATTTTGAGTAGTGCCTTTGC
The DNA here is from genome assembly GCA_019787425.1 of Platygyra sinensis. Lineage (NCBI taxonomy): Eukaryota > Metazoa > Cnidaria > Anthozoa > Scleractinia > Merulinidae > Platygyra > Platygyra sinensis. Next base: position 12,994 of record JAHPZR010033897.1, on the reverse strand, counting down.
GTTTTGCAATGTATACCATCAAGTAGCAGTTCTTCAAAGGATGGTTATATATGGGGTATTGCAGTGTGCATGGCCACATACACGTAGGGATACTAAAATCTTCAAGAAGTGAGAAATATTTCACGAGGGAAACATTTTTGACATGGGAAAAGAAAGTTCTTATCTCCAAATGGTAATGTAATGTTCTATTTTCTCAGTTTAACCTACCATGTTCTATCACAAATGCCATTTTCTGATTGGCTACGCTACTCACTATCTATTTGTGATAGAAAGTGAGAAGCGTAGCAATGCACTCTTGTTGACAAATTGACGGCTGCATCTTGGCATTTCTGTGAGGGGCAGTCAGATTTATATTTTGAACGACTAGTAAATTTATACTAAAACAATTAAGTTATTCACTCTGGATTTCTATGCATTGTGTGATAGTTGACAAAGGTAAAGCCCGAATCAACTATCATGCAACATAAATTTATCTTGAGCTCATAATCTAACTGTTTACTATAAAGAACTATGACATACCAAACCATCTCACATTATCACCGATGGAGATTATCACATTTTCATGTGAAAGTTTGCCTGGTATTTCGTTCATTGATGTTTTTTAATTTTATAATAATAAGCATCCACTTGCTAATGCAGTTTGTTTCAGTATCTTTATTCCACCTAAAAGGCCATAGGTTTTCATGTAATCCTGGTAAGATGAAAATCCTTTGATCTGCAGACAAAAACCAACAGCTTTGCCTGTAGACAGAAAATTTGAAGATACTATTACTTGAATTAGCAATATTTTAAACCATGCCATACGAGGGCTGATAGTCAAGTTCCTGATTTGTTACATGGAAACTTCATTGGTGTCGGCAACAAGAATGTCTGGGCCTGGGGATGGTGCACATAAAAATGGAGTGTCCTGAATAGACTTGATCTATCAAATAAACAGTTTATCACCATGATTGATAACCTTAACAGTTTTAGGTCATGTTTGCAGCTAAATCAACCTACAATCAAATTATGTTTATCTTGTAAGCCTCCCATCATTCTGGTTGTTTGTGTGAGCAGCACTAAGAACTAACATGTGCACTTGAATGACATGTACGCTACTGTGGTGCAATATATCAACTGTCGTAAAGATTTTATCAGTGAATTGTTTAAAAGTGCAATGGAACAATCTGACTGCATATCTTTCCTTGCCTTTAATTTCCAGGAGAGCTCCTCAATCCAAGATAGCTGCAAACCAGGCACAGAAAAGCAAAGAGGAAAATGAGCTCCAGGTCATTGCACAGAAACAAAAAGAAACCATGGAAAAACTGCGACAGAACAAAATTTCCATGAAAAAAGCCCTTGCTGGGCAATCATATATGCCTTGTAGGTCAGCTGTTGACAACCTAACTCGCCCACAAGAATTCCATTTTGCGACAGATGATAGACTTGGTCCAAGTGCAAATAACATGCATGCAAATGCAGCAGAAAATGGAAAGAACTTTGTTGGTACACTGAGGCAACATCCTCCTTCACCAGTAAGTGATAAAAATAAATGCAGACCTCGGAAATAAACATTTTTTTCTTTGACATTTTATGACTTTGTTTAAAAAAATTCCCTTTTTCTCGATGTTTTCTTTGCATCCGAAATCCCCGCCATATTGAATGTTTATAGGCTCCCTAATATGGTTATGATTACCTTATATGGTGGGTCAATAGTAAATGACCAATGGGAATGCTCTGTGTAGATAGGGGAACAAGCCACTTTTTTCCTTATGAGGTAAATGCTTAAACTGCCTTCTAACAAAAGCCATGACATATTTGTTCCATCAGACTTTCAAGAACAGAAAACCCACAGTACCAGTACCATTTAAGATGACAGAAACCAAAAAACGAAAGGAACCTGACAATGATGACAACCCCTGTGGGCAATACCAATCCATGGCTCAGAAAGTCTACCAGTGGCAGAAGAAGACTCCCGAGCGCTTCCGTGTCAAACCTGTGCAGGAGCAGAACCAAGGCCCTCCTGTCACCATGGAGAAGACTCATAAGCTAACAGCTCCAAAAACACCAAACTTGAAGGCAAAGGAGAGAACAAGACCTGTTCCTTCTGACTGTGTGAGTAAAGAAGAGCAGGAGAGGCAGCAAGAAGCAGAGATGAAGAGGTAGATTGACACTTGGTATAAATACATTACATTGAATCTGGCTGTTTCAAATAGTGGTAGTTCGAATAAGCCAATCGTAAAGGACTAAAGGGTCATGCCAGGGTCAAAGGAACAGTCTTAAGTTAAAATTGCGAATGAAAATAATGGGGAACTTTACATACAATCAAGTTTGTCAGCTGGCGACCAGTGAGTTGCAATTTCTAGTCCTGAGTAACATACAAAATCATAATGATTGAAATCATGTTGCTTAGGTCGTGTTCTATTGGGATCAACCAAAAGCGGTTTAGGTTAACGCATTTGACGTTTTCCAATGGAAACACTTTTCCAACCATTTTCGGTCAAAACGCGGTCACTCCTGGGAATAGTCTTTACCAGACTACCGTGTAAACTTCATGTCCCTGGATCCACAGGGTAAATATGGCAGGTGCTCAGCGTGCTCATGCTGTTGTCTCTTGTTCTCTCGGGAGTTTTAGAAGATGTCATAAAAAGTGAATCAGAGGATCAGCTACACGGGCGCCATGTTTCTTGTTTACAAGGAGCGTCACGTGAGCAGTGCAGATTGCAAAACTAATCACACAAGAAGCAGCTATTAGTGCCCGTGAAAACACCAGCAGTCACTACCAATGCTGTTTCAATTGTTTCAACCCAGTTTGATGCTGGTTGAAAAAGTTGAGCAACTAAACCAACTGATAACATTTTTTTGCCAATAGAACAATGAACAACTTGAGTAACCCAATCAACCTGTTGATCAACTGGTTGATCCCAATAGAACACGACCTTAGTGTTCTCTTACTACTATTTTTAAGCTACTGTGAGCACATGTGTACACCAATATGGAAGGTAGAAAAACAATATGGTCACTGTGCTTTACATCTTGAACTTACTTGTTGACTAGCTTTTTTGTCACGCATTAACTTTGAACTTAAAATGTGCTGATTTCAAAATGAAGGACATTATTGAGCTGGAAAGTTGTAAACAGATAAATTTTGCACCTCTTATGCCTGGTGAGGATAAAAATTTTGGTGGCTTTTAAGTTTTTGATTTAAGAATTTGATGATGTCAAGTGAAATTGTGCTATACTGAGTTGAAGTAGACATGCTGTCTTTCATTTTTTCAGTACTGAAAGTGACAATGATGTTTTTGTATTGTATTTTGAATCTTATGTCTCCAATTTCCGTTTTTCTATCAACAGTTACAAGTTCAAGGCCACTGAACTGAATCGCAAAATTTTTGAGTGTAATGGAACACTGGGAGTGTACATGGAACCTAAGAAGCCACTTACTGAAGTGGAACCCTTTAATTTTAATACTGAACAACGAGCTGAGGTGCACAAGACCAAAGAACCAGCACTTGATGAGGTTTGTAGTTTAAGTTGTTATTTTGCAACTGTAAGCAGGTACTATAGCTTGACAAGTCAGATTGTCCTTTTGCCAGACCCAATATTCTCTGAGAATTGGTTTTCACACTAACCAAACTGTTTGCTTGAGGTTTTCTTGTAATTAAATCTGTCAGGATCATGTGTGTACTAGAGGCATCCACGGTCAAGTGTCCATCAATGCCCTTGATTGACATCCTGTTCGACAGTTAGTTGACTTCAGATTGAAACTCAATCAATATTTCAATTGATGGAACCTTGGTTGATAGTTGGCAGAATGTCAACCAACTCATGGATATACATGTTGCAGTTAATTTTTGGTTTCAGTTAATTTTATAATTTTACCAGTTAGTTTTTTCTAACTAGGTGATTTTATTTTTAACTAGTTAGTTTTTTTCTAACCAGGTGATTTTATTTTTAACTAGTTAGTTTTTTTTCTAACTAGGTGATTTTATTTTGAACTGGTTCATATTTTTCAAACTGGGTTGAAATTTCCAAACCAGGTTACACCTGTAATTTGTGTCAAAGGGGAAGGGTGAGTCTGGGACCAATAACTTACTAGACCAACAAATATGAGCAAATTTGCAACGATTGCTTGTGTGGCATAGTGGAGATGAAGATGGACTTCAAAGTCAGAGGTTTGGAGTTCAAATCCAGGTGAGTGCAATAATAAAAATAAAAATAAAAACTCGGGGGCTAGGTCTAGGGATAGGGTTAGGGGGCTCAATAGGGGTTAGGAATTGGTATAGAGTTAGAGCTGGTGGTGAGCGTGTTACTCTTTTTGAGAAACACCCCCCCCCCCCTCCCCCCCAAGAAAAAAAAAGTGGAAAAATCACCTAGTTAGAAGAAAACTAACTAGTTAAAAATAAAATCACCTAGTTAGAAAAAAACTAACTAGTAAAAATATAGTTAAATGGAATTTAACATAGTTAACGACTAGGAGCTTATCTTGTTTGCAGGTGGTGTTAGTGCTTTGGGCCTTCTGCTAGCGTTTAATGTGTTATGTAGCGTTTGTGATATAGTCTGTGAATGTACAGGGTTGTGGCCAGGAGGTAGTCTGGTCAGTGGCATTCTTTGTAAGCGTTGGCCAATGTTCTGGCCGTGTATTAGCGTTTGTTTAGCGTTGTTGTAGTCCACAGCGTTTGCAGCAGTCATATGGCAGTGGGAGTCCCGGGGCTGACTTTGTCCAGCGGTATTCTGGGTTAGTTCATGCGTTGTCATCCCATGTGCTTGCAGCGTGTTTATAACTCTGTTAGTGTGGCGTTTGTGGGTTTAGTAGTTTTGGTAGTTTAGCGGTTCTCGGTGTTCCCTCCCTCTCCCCCCTCCCCCCTAAATAATTTTCTCTCCACTGAGCCATCTGGCTCGAGTGTGACGGGTGCCTGAGGGGGGCATGGCGCGGGGGGCTCGTGGCTTGGTTGCGGGTCGGGCAGGCCAGTCGGGTGTTCTAGTGCCTTGGGGTTGTGATTGCGGTTGCAGCCCCCGGGTTTCTCGGGCACCTACCCTCCAATAGCGACTTGGGCGTTAATTATAAAATTAACTGAAACCAAAAATTAACTGCAACATACACATGATCTATCTGTCATCATAAGATTTTTTTTCCAGATACTTTTGGAACACTCCCAAGTAGCTGTTACATCACATTATTGAATTTCAACAGCAAATGTCCGTAATTGTCCTGGTCTCTATTGTGGGTGAAACTTTTCTTTCGCAAAAGAAAAATGAAAATACAGAGCACCCCCTTTGATCTTTATTCCCCTTGGAAAAAGGTCTCCATTATGGATGAAAAATGAAAAGACTACACCTTCTGTAATCTTACATCTTAGATTTAAGTATTTTTATAGACATCTATTAACAATATCTACAGGAAGAAAATCATCCTCGACAGATCAAGGCTCAACCTCTTCCTGACTTCAGTAATGTGTTTAAACCTGAACTGGCACACAGCAGCACTCACTCACAGCCATTCTCATTTGAACAC
>JAHPZR010033897.1:0-2500 GCA_019787425.1 Platygyra sinensis | reverse complement strand
AAAAAATACAAAGAATTAAATGTGTGGAATAGCCCTTTTCACGGTTAGCTTTTCTCATTTGCATTACAATACATTTTAGCATGTATGCGAGGCATTTTCGGGCTATTTTGCAGTTTTAGCCCGAAATTGCCTCGCATCCACGTTGGATTACATTGTAATGCAAATGAGAAAAATTAACCGTGAAATGGGCTATTGCGGACAAATCCGGACTTTACAGACTCGTACCTAGTCCCTCACGGTATGAAATCAGGCAAAGAGGTTAACTCTATGTGCAGCACCAATCCGTGAGACAAGGCCAGACCACAACACCGGGAGCTACGTGCCCTACTCTTTTCAATGAGTGTGTGAGTTCTTTAACTTCCCCTGCTAACCATGTAACACTGATGCGTTTTCCGGAATGATGTTTTCCTTTGACGAACTTTAATTAATCAATAGCTACGTTTTCTACTTCCAGACTTTCCCGCCGGCACAATATCATTCTTTACAAACTTATAATTTGCTCGTCTTGGAAACCATGTTTTTCTGGAACAATCAGCAACTTAATAGACCTCTTTAGCTTGGGCGGTTTTGTTTTCCCATTGTAGACCACGTGGTGATACTCTTGAGAATTCTTGCTTTCAAATTTTCAAATAGTCCCGTGTATCTGAATGAATAATTTTAAGATGGACAAAAGAAAAATTCTCCAGAGAATACCACGTGTTCTACAATGGGAAAACAAACCGCCCAAGCTAAAGAGGTCTATTGAGGGACCATCCTCGGAGACCCAGGAGCAGTTAGTGAGGGCGAGAAAAAATACGGCCGAAGAAAAGTCAAGATTGAGGAAAAGAGCTCTTCTCCTCGATCTTGACTTTTCTTCTCCCGTATAAGTGTTTTCTACATTTCTCGAGTGTTCTTAAATGTCCGGAGTGTTTTATCACAGTGTGTTAAACGGCTTAGGCCTCTTCAGTTTACTTTATGATATAGACCCTTTGCATAAATGGCGCCTTAATTTGAATAACAATACTTGGTACATCCTTAGCCTCACATTCATGTGAAATTTCCCTTGTCTTGAAACATGAATGTGAGGCTAAGGATGTACCAAGCATTGTTATTCAAATTAAGCCGCCATTTATGCAAAGGGTCTATAAATTTCACGCGCGCAAAACAATATAACACGCTTTTTCTATGTTTTATACTCCGATAAAGTATGGCTTTTTAGTCTATCAGTGTGCGCAGGGTCCGAGTATCTATATTAGCATAGGTAATCATACGGTTTCAAGTTCAATTTGGAATTAATTTGCACGAGTGAGTGTTTCAAAAAGCTGAAATTGCACGAGCCGCTTCGGCGAGTGCATTATCATCTTTTTTAAAAACTCACAAGCGCAAAATAATTTCAAATGGAACAAGAAAAACCGTATGATTACTTATTAATAATACAATATGAAAAAAATTCGCGTTGAGTAAGTGCCGAAAGATATTTCTTGAAGCGAATATTTTCGCATTTTCAAACGAAATATTTGTCATTGCTTTATAGGATATCATTAGCCTACAAAATTGCTCATTGTCTCTCTGCCAATCAGAATCCAGAATTACGATATGTGTAATTTGCTCTGGTGTTGCACATGAACTACTCTGCTCTCAGCCAATCAGGGTGAATCGAGTAATTTTGTCATGTGTATTACTATTTAACAATTAGACTACGAGCCCGAGTTTTCTACGAGCAGATAGCGATTTCCCTCAAACTGAGCTCGATAGCGAAATAAATTCTCCTTTTGTCTTATAACGAGAACGGTGACCCCCTATTTTTTGTTCAGGTATTTGCTAAGAACAGTCTAATAAAGAACATATTTGAAGGAGAAAAAAAGTTTAATAGTGGAACAATTTCAAGGGAATTACCTTAAGCAATAGACCTTAAACTCCTTGGTATGCGATGTTTGTGTTTTTCACGCCGGGGTGTTTGGAAAAATGAAGTTATTTGAAATGCTGTGGTTTCTTGTTTGACCTTTCTCAGACCTAACTTTAGGATCCAAACCAGGAGCCCATCAACTGGAGCCTCCATCTCCCATATATCCTTGAGTCAACCTTTGCGCGTATCTTTCTATTTTTAGAACAGTCTTCACCCCAGGCTAGCTTGAATTCTCAAAAAAGCATATTGCATAGTGCATTGTAATGTGTTGTGTTGTGTTGTGCTGTGTCGTATTGTAGTATGTTGCACTGTATGGCATATAGTGCGCGGGAATCTAAGTGCCCCGCAGTTTCTAAAAATAGAAAGATACGCGCAAAGGTTGTCTCATAGGGTTTGTATGGGGAATGGAGGCTCCGGGTAATCTCCTGATCCAAACCTCTTTAATCCAAGCTAATTCATGGCAAGCACGTACCACGGTTTTCAACAAAATACAGATCAACACTGACCAACTTCAGCTGCCAATCCGAATTTTTTTGCATTTATACATAACTTGGCAAGTAACTATTACCTCTGCTACGATGCACCCAGAACAGGGGGGACGATAGAGGACGATAA